>CAUYTI010126585.1:0-32486 GCA_963575145.1 Galago senegalensis
GCCCGCCACAACGCCCGGCTATTTTTTGGTTGCAGCCGTCATTGTTGTTTGGCGGGTCCGGGCTGGGGATTCGAACCCGCCACCTTAGGTGTACGTGGCTGGCGCCTTAGCCGGTTGAGCTATAGGCGCCGAGCCAGAACAGCCAATATTTCAATGAAACTCTAATGTTTTCATGTCTGTCTTTGGGAGGGGAGGGAAATGTGGAGTAAGGTAATTCTATTCAGGGATGACAAAAGCAGCTAAACAGAACAAATGGGGGACACAGATTGACTTGTACACAATGCTCTTTGCAAATTAAATGCAGGTGTTGCATCTGAGATAATGGGGGGCCAGGTTCTCTGGTCTTCTCGGGCTTCTTTCCTGCAATGTGCTGAGATGCCAGGGAGAGGCGGGGACACCAGCCACCCCTCGGGCCCTTTGACCAGGTCTGCCCACAAAGGGAAAGCCCCATCAATGTCTCTTTTAATCTCAAATGGCCTTCAATTCAAAATATTCTTTATAGCAAGTCATATTTTGGGGTGAAATGTCTTGAGCTCCTTTAGAGACAATGATATTGCTGACCCTGACTATGTGTAGGTGTAGGCTAATATGTGTGTTTATACCTTAGTTTTTTAAATTTTTTTTATGGAGACAGTCTCACTTTGTGACACTCAGTAGAGTACGGTGGAATCACAGCTCACAGCAACCTCCACCAACTCCTGGATCCTTGGATTTGAGTGATTCTCTAGCCTCAGCCTCCCAAATAGCTGGGATTACAGGTGCCTACCAGAATGCCTGGCAATTTTTTGGTAGAGATGGGGTCTCACTCTGGCTCATGCTGGTCTTGAACCTCTGAGCACAGGTGATCCACCCACCTCAGCCTCCCACAGCACAGGGACAACAGGCTTGAGACTCTGTCTCAAAGAAAAGAAATTAGTCACTTAACTAAAAGACTAGCCAACAGCTCAACATCTGCCTTTCAATTTATCTATAAATTTGGCAATTCCTTGAGACCCCTTTAGATCCTCCCAACTTCACCTCGTGGTCAGCAATCACTAGTCTAAGCCACACACCGCTGCTCACCCTGTCTCCACCAGTCCATTCCTGACACGTGAATTATATCATTTATACCTGGTTACTTCCTCTCCAACGTCTATAAACCACATCCCAGACACACAGATCCAACTTTGAAGACATACAATTTCCTAAGAAGCAGATACACAGTGCTGTTTGTTTCATGCAGTGTGTGCGTGAACCATATAGAGGAAGGGAACACATCCGTCTGTACTAATGTGACAGCAGAAGGGAGATGTGGCCAGAGCACACCTTCATGGGACCTCAAGTCGCAGTGCATCCGTCTATACTAATGTGACAGCAGAAGGGAGATGTGGCCAGAGCACACCTTCATGGGACCTCAAGTTGCAGTGCAGTTCAGTCCTCACCGAGCAGGTGCTGGGGTGCTGCTGGTCATGGTGGACACAGCCACTGCTGCTGGCTCGTTACTCAATCCTGCCTCAGCCTGGATATCTGAGGAGGACTCCAAGTCATTTCTTAACAAAAACCTGCTCTGCATGTGATTCCAAGCTTCCATCAACCCAGTCCATCCTGAGCTGAACCAGAGAATACATATTCTACCCGAAAATGACCTTCCTCTCTCACAGGAGTGTGTCCATCCTGGAGGGGCAGAGTGGCACGGTGAGAGGACACGGGCCACACGCCCGGACGCAAGTTTATAACACAGCCTGTGTTTCCCTATGTGGAAATGAGGGAGAACGTTGGTATCACACTCAAGGGGTTGCTGAGTGAATTAAATGAATTAATATTTTAAGAAATGTTGTTATCACACTCAAGGGGTTGCTGAGTGAATTAAATGAATTAATATTTTAAGCAATGTTATCCTTAAAATGACATTTTAATTTTAAATTTATTTAAGAGCAAAAATAAAATGTGACATTCAATTTCTTAGTTCAATTTAATTCTAAAATGACTTGGAGCTTAGCTTGAGCGCCATCTGGTGGTTTCTCAGCAATTCTCTGGAAAACACCCATCAAATAAAAAGATGATGAATTTCAGAAAGGTAAGGTATAAGAGTTACAATCTCTAAGAATAATGTGATGAAGCGATGATCACAGCCCTGCACTAATAGTAGAGTTCCAGTATAAATTTCCTGCCACAACTGGAGGTGGGAGAAACTTGGTGCAGAGTAGTTCGGGTTTTGTTACCTTTAAAACTAAATCCTGAGTGGACTTCCTAACATGGGGCGGCCGGGTGAGGGCTCAGAGCTGCTGCCACGGCAGTCAAATCAGCAGTCACCCGGCACAGAGACACCAGCATATCCCAGGCCTCATCTCTCACTCTGACTCAAACAAAATCCAGTTAGAAAATACCTGACAATGAGGCCAAAATTTAAGTAAGTCTAAATATGTAATATGTAATATCACTAATGTAGACAGTTCCTGTGATTAAAAAAAGGGTAAGTAATCCAGCGAGTATATTTGGGCCAGTGCCGTCAGTGGCTTACTTGGATGGCGTATGCCGTTTGTTTTATGGATACACACGCTATACGTCCGCTTTTCCCTCAACACTGTTACTCATGCAGATACCAAAGGGCAACGCAGGTCACAGATGACACCGTCGCGCAACTCATTTTCTTAGCCTCTTTTTTATCCACTAACTTTTCAATGAACTATTGAGTAAACTGCAAAAAGCCTATTAAAATAATTTCAAGAGCTTACCAGCATTAAATTTTATAGGTTCAATCTAAAGATTTGAGTCTCATCCTGTTTTTCTCTATATTGTGCCCCGGCCCACCAGGGCACCTGGTGCAAAGTTTGTGACCTCGTGACCAAGTGACCTTATTCTGATGTGTTTCACCTTCTACTTGGTTTTCCAGTGAAGTCAACATCCTCTCTGGCCCTGACAGCAGACGTCTTGCTGGCCCTGGTCTTGCCCCATCACCTGGGAAGTCCCTGGCACACAGTAGGCATTTGGGAAATGTCTTGACTGCCTGGGTCACGAGTAAGGTGGTTAACAGGACTAGGGAAACTCCAGAGGGAACGCTGTGTTTATAGACTCCTCAACTGAAACTCAAATATGAGGAAAGCAGCAGACCAGTGAGATGATTTTGCTGAAGACCATCTTGTCACAGCAGCATGTCCCGTGGGACTTTCTACTTCTCAGAAAACCCACTGTAGAGTCCAGGTTAAACACACCTTTACCTCTAGGTACCTATAAAACCTTACCACTCCCAAACTGATGCCTTCTCTAAGTCCCCAAGTATGCGGCATCTCCCAAACTGACATGACAACTTTTCTTTTAACCAAGCATCTGGAGAAGCAGATTCTGAGAATACATCCTGGAAAACGCTGCATCATGTCAGGACACACAGTGTCAACGGTGAAGAACACATTAGCTGTCATGGAAAACTGAGATGTTCTAACATCTTGTATCAAAAATCATGACTTAAAGACTTAACTGCCTAAACATTAATTTTTAATTCAACCTGTTAATATGTTGTTTAGGATATTGCATCCTCATTTATAAGTGAAATGGTTTTAATTTCCCCTTTATATTTTCTCAAATTTAAATATCAGGTGTATCCAGATTAAATAGAATGGTTTTGAAGTATTTCTTCTTTTTCTATTGTCTTTAAGATTTGGTATGATCTGTTTTTTGAAATTATCTTTTATTTATAAATATTGTTTTTTGAGACTTTGGAAAAAAAAATAAGACGTTAACTGATGACTCCATACTGAACCTCAGAGTCAAAGCATTCTATAATAGACATACTCTTATTTGACAATGTAAATGTTACTTTCTTTACATTGTTATTATTGGTTAATATTTCAATACAGCAATTGTCTGATTTCTTTTCTGAATGTATTTATTTTCATTCAGAAGATAAGATCTTTTTTTTTTTTTTTTTTAGACAGAGCCTAAAGCTGTCCCCCTGGGGGGTAGAGTGCCGTGGCATTACAGCTAAAAGAAACCTCCAACTCCTGGGCTCAAGCGAGTCTCTTGCCTCCCGCCTCCCAAGTAGCTGGGACCACAAGCGCCCGCCACAACGCCCGGCTATTTTTTTTTTGGTTGCAGCCGTCATTGTTGTTTGGCAGGTCCGGGCTGGGGATTTGAACACCTTAGGTGTACGTGGCTGGCGCCTTAGCCGGTTGAGCTATAGGCGCCGAGCCGATAAGTTCTCGTTCTTTACGAGGTTTTTGTTTCTAGTCCTTATCTTAAACATTGTTACTGTTATAAAATTTTAAGCCTTTTTAATTTTGTGAAGGCAAAAAGTGGAAACCTAATAAACACATATGTATGTAAAAAATAAAAATAAAAAAAAAATAGAGGGAAAAAAAGATTTAACTGAATGATGTGGTCTGTTTTTAGGATGAGAAAAACCTTAAGAATATATGAAAAAAAAGACCAAACTTTGAGGTCTACACACAAAGTTATCTTTTATTCTGAATTATACAAAATCAGAACTTCGAAGAAGTAACAGTTTATAAGATCTACTGACATATCATAGCTGAGTCCACTCTTTTTTGTCAGTGTATCAACTGTCTTATCCTCACTGACTACAGATATCAGGTTGTCAGAATGCCACCCACAACCATGTTACCACCAGACTGTGGACGTCTGGTAACACCAGGACATGGGGCAGCATCAAGCTGAAAGGAGCACAGCTTCCACCTATCCGAGAAACACTTTGTTCAAAGCTCCCAAAATAAACCTGAAGAGACATGCTGGGTGTGAAATGAAGGAAACAGCACAGGTTGGTCTTGCTGGGAGCTGCAGTCTAGGTATGCGTTCTCACCAGACATCTGTCTATGGACTTTCCACACTGCTCAGAGTCTACCAGGCCAAACCCTTTGCTGCCTTAGCTGCCTTTGCCTTGCTTTTCCCCTTTTTTCTCTCTCTCTTTGCCTTCAGCCTTTTTCTTTGCCTCTGGTTCATCCACACTGGGTACTGCCCATGCTGGTCGAGAAGAGTCTTCTTATTTCTCTTGATGTCCGTCTCCATTTTCATGTCATCTGAACAAAAAGACAGAAAGACTGGGTATTAACGCTCACAGGAGGAGAAACCTCCCTGGGAAGCCTGCTAAGAACATCAGAACTGAGGGTGGTCTGAGAGCACAGAAGGAAAGACATCCCTCCTTTGTGGAATGTTCTAGACCAGTCTCTGAACACTCCCACGGCAAATCCTATGGCACAGGACGCCTGCTGCCACATGTTCCTGCCACCACAAAAGGCAGCAGGTGTCTGTGTGTGGCCAAGGATCCATCCACCCACTGTCTGGCAAACTAAGAACGCTATCATGGTTGTCCTTTGGAACAGTAAAGATAAATAGGAAACATTTAGGGTGTACAACCTTGAGTTAGTGCATTAGAGATGATGTAAATTGTAAGAATGTTTCTCATAGTAAGTGCTTCGAGCTGAATGAAACAGTTGAGCCAGTAAATGCACCCATACTTCTAACATATCCTAGCAGTAAATGAACAGATTAGGAAAGACTGGCCATTTCTAATGAACTTAAAACTAAATTCTAATGAACTGAGAATGGAACTTGATGGACCCAGACACATCCTGGGGCTGCCACACATTCTCTATCCAGGTAACACCCTGAGATCCAGATCTGCTAACAGGAGACTCGGCAGGAAGTGCAGCACAAGCACGCTGTGGTGTCCCTATCCCCAACCTCAGCTACTGTGAGGGACGTCCCCCCCTGGGACCTGCCCGTGGTTTGCAAGGCCTCCTGTTATCTGCAGTACCTGACGTTATATTGGACACTTAACACTGTTTCCACGGTGCCTACAACAGTGCCTGGTATGTAACAGCCTCTCAGTAAGCAAGCAGTGAATGATTATCTTAGTGCTGTTCTAGGTTCTGAGGATACAGCGCCTTCCCCTCATGGAGTTTGCCATATTCTGTTGAGGGGAGAATAAAGCAAACAAAAGGAGATTTTCTGCCAGGTGCCCGTAATCCTGGCCACTCAGAGCGGAGAGGACTGACGGAGGCCAGGAGTTCAAGGCTGTAGGGCACCATGAATGCACCTGTGAACAGTCACTATATCCCAGTCTAAGCAACAAAGCAAGACTCAGTCACACAAAAAAAAAAAACTAAGAAAATTTCAGCCTGTGTTAAGTGGGTTTTTGAAGAAGTCCTGGAACCAGGTTGAGACATGGTAGGCTCTGGTAGGTTCGTGGAAGGACATGAGGTCTGAAGCACAAAGTGATACAGCATGATTTACACAACGTACTCTAAAAGGATGGTGCTAGCTGAGATACAGGAGTTAGAAGGGAGCAAGAGCTGAAGAAGAGACAGGCAAAGGCTGACATCACGAGCAGGAAGACACGAAGGCTGCTTGGAGTAAAGGTGAAAGCCAGAGCCGGAGCCGGGCAGCCCCTGGTGTACTTGGGGCTAACCACCAGGTGGGCAGCTAAAGGAGCAGAAGTGAGGAGAATGTGAGCTCAAGGATAGAGATGAGGAACAACGGTGACATGCGCGTTACTAAATGAGGAGCTGGCCCCACTCTTCGCCCACCCCCCTTTAGATCTGAAAATACTCCAAGGAGAGCGTCCAGATACTCTCCAGACAGGGGATAAGAGAATCCGTCTCTGGGGATGGTGAGAAAAGAGAAACAACAACGGATTCTGACACAGGAGACCTAACGATGGGACCACTTATGCCACGCATCCCACCCTCACCCTGATCACCCCTCCAGTGTCCAGGCATCATCCAAATGTCTCATTTTAAAATAATTTTTGGAAATTAAAAGCATAAGAGTAAAACTAACACAAGAATAGAAAATAAAGTTGAAGAAATCAGTATTTAACAAAAGAACAAAAAAACCAGAAAATAGGAGAGAAAAGAATCCAAGAAAACCAAGCATGCACAGGTATCTGTCATCCAGACCACAAGAGACTCAAGCACACAGAGGCATCTGTCATCTAGAACAAAGAATTCTGCAACCCAACAGTAGAAAAATAACCTAATTTACAACCAGAGAAAGGACAAGAATAGACCTTTCTCCAAAGACAGATGAACGGTCAATAAGCCCAGGAAAAGATGCTCAACATCATCAGTCACAAGGGAAAATGCAAATCAAACTCAGGACAGACCCACTAAAATGGCCATAATCAAAAAAATGGAAAATAAGTACTAGTGAGGGCATGAAGAAACTGGACACTTGAATATTTCCTGGTGGGAATGCAACATGATGAAAAAATTACCTTATGACCCAGCAATCCAAATCCTCAAACCCTAAGTCTACCCAAAGA
This sequence comes from Galago senegalensis, assembly GCA_963575145.1. Taxonomy (NCBI): domain Eukaryota; kingdom Metazoa; phylum Chordata; class Mammalia; order Primates; family Galagidae; genus Galago; species Galago senegalensis. The sequence continues at coordinate 7,256 of CAUYTI010126585.1, forward strand.
ACTGAAAACATGTACTCAAACAAAAACTTCTATATAAACATTCATAGCAGGGGCCAGAGATGCCTCACACCTGTAACCCCAGCACTCTGGGAGGCCAAGGCAGGTGAATGGCTTGAGCTCATGAGTTCAAGACCAGACTGAGTAAAAGGGAGACCTCCATCTCTACCAAAAAGTAGAAAAGCTGAGGCATGAAGATCACTTGAGCCCAAGAGTTGGAGGTTGCTGTAAGCTATAGCACTCTACCCATGGCCACAGCCTGAAACTCTGTCTCAAGGGAAAAAAAGAAAACACACACACAAAAACAAAAAAAAGCATTCGCAGCAGCTAGAAAGCAGAAGCAACCCAAATGCTACCAACCTATAAATGGTTGTGAAATGTGCACACAATGGGCTCAGCCTCAGAGAGGAAAGAGGTGCTGAGACCGGTCCATGGGGGTGACCCTCAAAGTGTTACTATAACGCTAAGTGAAGCAATCAGGCACAAAAGGTCATGGTTGTAAGATTCTACTTACATAAAATACCCAGAACGGGGACCTGAACAGACACAGAAACACACTAGCAGTTGTCAGAGGGTGAGAGTGAGTAGAAGCCAACTGTCCAATGGGTACAAGGTTTCCTTTCAAGGCAATGAAAATGTCTTAGAATTAGAGGTGATGACTGTACAACAGGTGTGCCACTGAACTGCATATTTTAAAAGGTTAATTTTATGTTATGTGAGCTCTGCCTCAACAACAAAAGAATGAACAGGCAAGGGTGGCACGCATGCGGCCCATGGGACAGCCAGTGAAGTGTGTCAGAAAGTTTCCAGGGAAGCTGAAATAAAGGCCTGAGAGAAATGTGAGATGGAGTAAAAATCTTTCTTCCCTTTTTGAGATGGAGCATCCCCGACACATGAATGCTGCTGGCAATGAACCCACAGAGGAGACTGACAAGGGTACACCTGAGTCCAGCCCTGAGGACGTCATGGGGAGAAGATTCCAAACACAAGTGGGGAAACCAGCCTTTGAGAAAACATTTATGACAGAGGGAAAACAGACTGCATGTTGAAATTTTTATATGACTGGGCAGTAGAAAAATGAGGGTGTTTCTGATGATTACTTCCATTTTTCACAGAAGTTGAAGTAAAAAGCTTTTTGTAATTTTTATTTGTATGGGGTAGGAGAGGGATGGAATAAATAAAAAAATAAAAATTATCATTTTGAAGAATGGGAAAGGAAAACTCCTCAGATTGGAAGGTTGAGGAATACTGTCCTCTTCATTGATCATAAAATACCAAATACAGATATTTCTACTTTAAGAGTCTGGGTGTTGACTGCTTAGTTTACTTTGCTGCCAAACTGGTGCATTAGAATGTGAAAACCAACGAGATTTTTCCTCTGCTAAAACCAGCATCATATACAGCCTCCAACTTTAAACTAGGATTAAGACTCAGAGATTCCTAGAATCTGTCAAAATTAAATACAGTGAATCCCTGTATTTTCAGGGTAATAGTACAAGGGCACAGGACTCACAGAATGGGGACTAGATCTTGCAAAGAGTAAAAGAAGCCCTCTTGTCCTGCCTAACCCCTAAGAGTACAGTATGACCTTCCACCTAGGGTGTGTTTTGGTTTGTCTACTCCTGTAGAGCATTCATTCCTGAGACACTCATCCCAAGTGAGCAAACCATGCCTATCATGTCTGATATAAAATCTCTGACAGCACTGTAAGCATTAAAGGTATAAAAAGTTGGACATGACAGATCAGTAGGGTGCGATTGGTAATAGATAAAAAAGAGTCAAAAAAGTAAACAAAATTCTCCAAACAGAATTTTTTTTTTAAATAAAGCTCATAAACTTACCTTCTTCATCCTTTACCACACTCTGCATTTTCTCTTGGTCATGTCTGGGGACTACTACAGTCGCTACCTCTTGAACATCCTTCATCAGAACATCCCTGTCCACTCTGAGAATGCTTTTGAGTCTGCTGAGCTCCTTTGGGGCGTTCTTTTTCCTCTTTTCAGCACGCATCTTCCTTTTCCACTTACTCCGTAAGCTTTTAGCCATGTTTTACCTGAACAACAACAAAAAAAGGTTAAAAGCAAATAATCTGTAAATGTGTGTATACATATTTATATATGTAAAAAATTAAATCCTTAGAAAGTCAGGCCAACAGGTAAGTCTACAAAATGGGAGCAATGCAAGGGAAAATTCTTCAACTCGTTCATGATTTATGGTAGCTTCATGTGCAGTTTATGTGGAGATCAACATGGCACATACAGCCATTAAATAACAATTAAGAACACACTCTGTGAAACTCTTGTGGTCAGGGGCAAACTATAGGTCAAGCAAATTCTGAAAGCTCTGTGAGTTTCCTTGGGATGGAGAAATTAGTTTCCTAGAAATGCAAAGGGCTTCATCACCTAACATTTATGCAACAGCTTACAAACTGCAAATGAGTTTATAACCACCCACACCCAATTTTCATTATCCACTGTCTTAAGCCAATGTAACTACTTTAAATGTTTCCACTCTTGCTTCCCTTGCACGCCTCAGTCCCAGTCGGTTGTTAGTCTGAATTTCTAAAAACTCAGAACACAACGACTCCCCGTCATGTATTCAAGACCTAGGCTTTGTGTGTCCTGCCCGCTGTCCCCTTAACTCTATTTCGTCTCCACCACTGGCACCTCCACCCCAGCAAGCTGCAACCAAAGGAAAAAGAAGCGCAAACTGCGTCCAGTCCAGCGCCTTCCCACGGCAGTCCCCAGGCCCAGGATGCGCCCTCCTAAGCCTGGCTCCGTCACCACGGTCACTAAGCGCCTTCTCCGACCGCGTCAGGTCTCCGCCCGCCTAGTCGGCTCCCCCTGACACTGCTCTGTCGGGCCCCGTCGGAGGCTACCGGGTCTTGCTCGGCTCTGGGCCCCCGCACACAGGGCTGCACGTACAGCACAGGCTCTGCGAGCACCTGCTGGACGCGGGAACCGCCAATCACTCCGTTCCCTGTCTGCGATAACCCGACCCTCACGAGGGGGCGAAGGCAGCCTCGGCGGGCCGGGAAACGGGGGCTCCGCTTCCACAACACGCAGAGGCCGCCGCCCCGGGGCTCACGCCGGCGCAGCTCGGGGCGAGACTGGAGACATCCCTCGAGGCAGCCAGGCAGACCCCCGCAGGACCCGCCGCACCCACGGGGCCCCGGACTCCCGTTACACACTCACAGAAACACACGCCGCCGAATAACGCCGACCGGGCGTCCCGCGCTTCCCGCACTTCCGGCTTCCGGCTTCCGGGCAGGGCCGGCCCGCGGCGGGCGCAGTGCACGCCGGGAGCGGAAGCCGGGGGGCGGGGCCCTGGGGGCGCGGAGCTCGGGGCTGGGCGCGCAGCGGCGGGTGTGGGAGGGGAAGGAGGGTCGAGGACCGGCTCCGGGTAGGCCCCGGTCCCGGTGGGCTCGAGACGCGAGCGCGGGAGGAGCGGGGCCCCGCCAGGCAGGGCACAGCCGACCTCTCCCCGCCGGGGGCTCCCGAGGCCTCGTGGACCGAACCGTCCGGGGCGCGGGGAGCCCGTCTCGGCGGCCTGCGGGTGCTCCGGTGACGGCCTCACGGATGCGCCCGAGGGTCACGTCAATTGTACGCTTGTTTGTGCCTCTGCCTGCGTGTCAGGCGCATCTCGGGGTTACGACCAAAACCTGAGAGTAAGCCTTTACCACCATAAAACGACAACCTTGCGCGGTTCTGGTCACGTCCTTAGCGGCCGGCCGCGCTGAGCCCGGCGGGGCACTTCCTGCGCGTGTTGCTGACGGCGCAGGCTTGGGAACCACACCGGTCCGTGTTGTGTTTGGTTCCAACTTGTGCGTGATAGGGGTGAGTAATTAATGTCCTAGAGTCTGGATCCCTTGTCCCTAGAGCGAAGTGATGTAGCCGAGCCGAGCCGCCTGCGCGGGGACAAGAGCTCGGCACGCGGCAGCCTTTCCCGATATAGGCTTTCCGACTTCGGTTTGCTTATATAAGCAGTGTTTTCTGCAGACCTGCAACATGAACCAAAAACAGGGAAGGAATTGTCCTTAATGACAACCTGGCAAGTTCCTTCTGGCTTCAGTAAAGCTGAGTTCTTTCTGAGACAATTTATGTTCTCTAAGAAACCATGCGTAGCATGGAAATTTATGAATTCAGGCAAGAATTTTTATTTTGTTTTAACAGAGACTGAAAAGAACTTATAATGTGGTATGGAAAAAGGAAGAATGCTTGGGAAACCTGATTTCTTTAAATGGAAGATTAAGTTCTTACAGAGCAGTGATTTTCACTGGTGTGCCATGAGAGGATCTTAGGTATGTCACGAAAGTTCTTAAAGATCATTAAGCTATTTTCAAAAGAAGTTCTGAGCGCAGTAAGTATATTCTTTTTTTTTTCCACTTTTTTTGTTAATCAGCATTATTTAAGTGTACCACGGAAGTTCAACTTTAGGTTCAAGTGTGGTGTGAGATAAAAAAGGTTGAAAAACACTGTTATAGAGCAAATGAATTTCTATTTTAGCAAGTTAACAATATACTATAATCTTTCATATTAGAATTTAGCTACTTTTCCCCAAAATGAATGTGCACATTGCATTTTAGAGAGACCTTAATTTCAAATAGTGCAAACTTACTGCATCTTGTTTAACATAGCAGGCCACAACTCCTCAATAGACTATGGTACTAGAAAAGAGAAAAGAATTATTGTGATGAAAATGTGGTGGTGTTAAAATACATGCCACAATCCTGCTTTACAAACACTTTAAAAAGCTGAATCAGAGGAACACAGAGAAAAGGCCATGAGAAGACATAGCAAGTAAGAAGGAAGCTACACACAGGCCAAGGAGAGAGGCTGCCGAGAAACCAAACCAGCAGCACCGTCTTCGTTACCTTCAGCTTCCAGAACGGCTTCAACTGTGAGGAAATGTCGTTCAGATTTGGCCAACATCTCATTAAGCCCTCTGTGGTCTTTCTTAAAACAGAACTGTCCTTCGCTCTCGTGAACAGGAAACCTGTGGTGCCAGGACATGTCCTTGTGTGCCCACTGCGGTTAGTGGAACGCTTCTGTGACCTCCGTCCAGAGGAAGTGGCTGATTTGTTTCTGGCGACCCAGAGAGTTGGGACAGTGGTGGAGAAGCATTTCCAGGGGACCTCTCTCACCTTTTCCATGCAGGACGGCCCTGAAGCTGGACAGACTGTGAGGCACGTGCATGTCCACGTGCTTCCCAGGAAGGCTGGAGACTTCAGCAGGAATGACAGCATCTATGATGAGCTCCAGAAACATGACAGAGAGGGGAAGGACTCCCCGGCTTCTTGGAGATCAGAGGAGGAAATGGCAGCAGAAGCTGCAGCTCTGCGGGTCTACTTTCAGTGACACAGTAACTCAGACAAATTCCAAGGCATAAGGAGATGGGCCTCACTCTCAAGGACTCTGCTGCACTGGAAATGAAGCTAAGCAGACTTCGTTACATCTTAGAATTCTGCAGCCTTTTAGGAAAGATTTTATTACACCTGGGTTGTGATTTAGTTATGATGACTCACAGGCTAACTCAAACCCATGGCCACAGCCCTTCCACCCCTTTGTTGATTATATACTTAGAATAGAATTGTTCCTAAATTGTCCCTGGCCTGGCTAGAAATAAAGTAGTAGTTAAAATTGTTTTAAAAGACTGAATCGTGTACAGTATTATTGAAAAAATCTTTTTACCTACATCCTTTTCCAGAGTGCATAAAAGTAGTAATGAAATAGTTAAATGGCCTTAGTGTATTTAAACTTCCTTAATGCACTCCATCATTCATACAGTTGAACATGAGCTCTGTTGTGGACACCTCTGATAAATCTGCAAAGGAAGCCAAACTGCTGTGTCCAGGGATTTGAGCCTCACAGAACTGCAAGGCAGGTGTGGAGCTGGAGGTGCAGTGCTGAGCACCTGGAACAGGTGGCAACCCCACCCAGATCTGTTGTACTAAGAACACAAGTCAGGGGGGCCCTAATCCACATCATCCTTTAGTGGGAACAGGAAGACTTCTGGGATTCAGCTAGTGACCCCACCCCCCACCCCCATTGCTTATTCCCTCAATGAGGACTTTAAGAGAAAGTTCTATAAAGAATGAAAAGAGAATCTGAGTTCCCAGCTGCACCAAAAAAGGCCTGCAGCTGGCTGTTGACACCACTGATCACAGGAGCGGTATTGAGGGCAGCAGTTATAGGAGGCCCACTGTGCACTTTCCCAAGTCACCCTCAGTGAGCACACAAGTTCCCAAATACTGCCCTCTCATTTCCTGGTTTTCCTCCTACCTCTTTGGCTGTTCTTCTTTGTCTCTTGCACTCTGAGTTGCTAGTTGCTATGTCCAAGTCCTCGTAATTCCACTTTTTAATGTTTCTGGAATATGTATATTTTTACCTTTATTTGAAGTAAAAAATTAAAGTTATGCATGACCTTTCAAATAGCAATGCCTTAAATTGTTCTAGGTATATTCCCTGCCTAGGTGACCTTATACCCATGCATGGTGGGGCATGTACAGGGACTTACATAGTAGCATTGATAAGGATTGTAAGGAAAGGAACCATATAGAAGTTCATTGACTAAAGAATATGAGTAATTACAATCCACTTATAAAATGAAATAATCTACACCTAAGGTTTCCAAACCTCTTAGTCTTGGGATGCCTTTATAGTTTTAATTATAATACATCAGAAATTAGAACAATTTTTTAAAAAATTTAAGTGATTGACAAAGAATAAATTCATTATATGTTAACATTTTTATGGAAAACGTTTCCTAAACAAAAAAATAGTGAAAAAACATCATTTTACGTGTCAAGTCTGCTTTTGATTACTTAGTGTCTTTAGTCAGAATACATACCATTCTGTCTTTGGATTGAAAATAGCATTAATACCAGGAGCAGACATTAGCATTTTGTTTACTTGGTATATCTATCAGTCCTTGTAATGGCCCTCAAAGATAGGCATTATTATTCCCATTACAAAGATGAGACAAAGACCTAAGGAAGAAGGAGAGACATGTTGAGTGTCCTGTGAGCAGCTGGCTGCACAGCAGGGCATCTGATCCAGATGTCCTTACCCACTGTGCTGTTAAACTGAGCGGCACCCCGTCACGTACTTGGGTATCCAAAAGTGAAGTGATGGTAATAAAGTCAAATGTGTATCTGAAGAGCACATGAGGTGAAATCAATACTGCTAACTTATTTCCGCATAATAGGTGGGAAAGACACACCCACCATGTGGAAAAGTGAGGTTAAGATGGGCCTGGCCCCTTCTCTAACAGGTGTCCTCATAACAGGAAGTATGGACGCAGACGAGTATAGAGGGAGACCAGGTGAAGGCTTGGGGAGAGCTCAGCCATCTATAGATGGCCCTGACAGCACTGTATCTTGGACTTTAGCCTCCAGAACTACCTGAAAACAAACCTGTTGAAGCCATCCAGCCTGTGATTGGGTTATGACAGCCCTCGCCAACTAGTGCAGTGGGAGATTCAACAAGGTTTCAGTGGTTCCTGGTGGACCCACGCAGTGTGCCGTGTGGGCCAACAAATAACAGCACAAGACAATTCTCCAAACATACTCATTTTGAAGTGTATTATATATACATAATGGCAGAGAAACTAGTATTTTTGGGGGTCCTCTAACCACATTAGCATGCTATAATTTTTAAATGAAACCTATACTTTATCTAGATCTTTAATGTATCATTTTATAACAAACTGTCATTAGCAATTTTTTTTTGGGGGGGGGGGGGAGAAAGTCTCACTACATTGCCCTCAGTAGAATGCCGTGGCGTCGCAGCTCACAGCAACCTCAAACTCTTGGGCTTAAGCGATTCTCTTTCCTCAGCCTCCCAAGTAGTTGGGACTATAGGCGCTGACCACAGCACCCAGCTATTTTTTTGTTGTCGTCTTTTAGCTGGCCCAGGCTGGGTGGGAACCTACCAGCCTCAGTGTATGTGGCCAGCACCGTAACCACTGTGCTATGGGCACCAAGCCAGCATTTTAATGTAATAATAATGGTGGAATTTATCTTTTATATTTTTTCCTTTCTGTATGAGATTAAAGTCTAGCAAAAAGAGATTTACACTTTTTAGTATTACATTTTATTTTGATCCAAGAATTATTATTTAATTGCAAATGAAGAGCTATATATATCCAATTTAGGATTTAAAAGAATTGTAAGTGGAATTTTGATACCTCTTACCTGAGATTCTAAATCAAGGATTTAGAGATGAGACACCATAAAGAATAGTAAGATTTTACAGCACAGAAGTACAAAGGACACAGATCATCAAAGAAAGAATTCATTACATTTCAAACTTTATTATTTAATGAAACAGCTTCTATGTACTGCTTTCAATTACTTTTTATTAACTGCCTCCAGAAACTGCAGCAGGTGCAGGAATAGATTGATGATATCCAAGTAGAGGCTGATGGCAGCCAGCACGTACTCTTCAGGTGACAGTTTATGCATCAGTGAGTGTGTGTCATAGATGATGAACCCACAGAAAAGAAGGGCTCCCGCAGCAGCCAAGAGCAACTCCATTGTCTCATTATAAAAAAATAGCTGTAGGCAAGAGATTTTAAAGATTTGTTGGGTGTTTAAGAACAGTTTTAAGAATACTTAAGTTACTTCCCCCAGTGGCCCACTGCAACACACATATTTAATAATGGTATAAAACTTTGAAAACCAATGTTAAAAGCAAGAAAAAGCAAAGCAAGTCCAAGCCTGTTCTGTTGGCGGGAAGGACGAATGGTGGACATCTTCCTTTCGGTTAAAACTGCCCACTTGACTCTGAACAGTGGCATTCCAAATATAAATTATTTTAAAATATATCTCTTTTTTCAGAATTAAATGAGAGATTGCAAGTTGTTAGTTAAAAGTAAAGGCCTCGGGGGCGGCACCTGTGGCTCAGTGGGTAGGGCACTGGCCCCATATACTGAGGGTCGCAGGTTTGAACCCAGCCCTGGCCAAACTGCAACAAAAAAAAATAGCTGGGTATTGTGGGCACTTGTAATCCCAGCTACTTGGAAGGCTGAGGCAAGAAACTCGCCTAAGCCCAGGAGTGGAGGCTGCTATGAGCTATGACATTACAGTACTCTACGGAGGGTGATAAAGTGAGACTGTCTCTAAAAAAAAAAAAGGCCTCGTTCTATGTAATTTAAATCATTTGTTCATTCTTCTTTTAATCAATAGTAAAGACAACACTGACTTTTAAAGAGATTATAACCATTCTATAGACAAATGTTCTAGATAGTTAGAATTAAGTGTCCTATCGTAAGAGTATCTCTTATGGCTTCTTGTTAAGGTTGTGTATATTGACAGAGCCAGAATTATATTTTAATTTAACCATTACAACACAACTTACCTTCAAGAATCCTGACAAGCATAAAATCCACAAACCAGCAAACAGACTAGAAAAACAAAATTTTAATAATTTAGAATAGTGTTCCTTACAAAAGACTTTGTAAAACCATTCAACATTTTCTGAAGAAACAAATCCATCCAGATTTTTGCCAAAGAATAATTAACATGCAAGAACTCACAAACATACAATACCCATTTTGAATTTTTTTTAAGAAATTTAACAAATTCAACATTTGTTTTTGTAGTTAACAGTATCATTTTTAAAGTTTTCAACTGGAACACAAAATATTGTGATAAGCATAAATATCATTAGATTTTAATTCAGAGATTTACAAAATCCTCTTGAAAATAATACATAAACAAAGGAAACAGGACTGCATTTTTAAACCAAATACTAATAGCAAGTTACTCTGTGAACGTGCATACCAAAGATAACAGTGTACCTTCTGTGTTATTTATTACAGAATTCACTTTAGGAGCACAAACTCAACAGGGCTATAACTGTGTGAGTGATAATTCAGTTGCTGCATGTATATGTAAAATACAGTTACATAACAAAGGACGTCTAAGAAGTCAGTGCTTTGTCATCAAACATGGGACATGTCTGCTGTTTTGGGCCACGAGGAATTAAAAGGCGACATTTATCCTCCCTCTTCAAAACCAGACAAAACCTAAGAAACAGCAGCTTCCAGACCCCGAACAGCAAGCAGCACAGGAGAGTGTCCCTGGGGTTAGGTGGACAGAGAGGGTGAGCCCTGTGACTGCCCAGCCAGAGTCGCTAGGCCAAGATACAGGGACAAGAACCCACATAGGGCCTTGTGGTTTTGAGTTGAGACAAGAATTCAGAACTCTGAGAGACCAAGAATTTACAGGGAATTTACGTCTCTACATGGGTAACACTCCTGTGTTGGGGTGGTATGCACAGGACTCCCCTAGCGCCTCTAGCTAATTTCTGCTGGGCGCATACATGGGAGGAAGTGACCGAGGCTGGAGAATCACCACAGAAAAGCAGGCACTATCACCCTGCAGTAGTTTTCTCACAAAAGGTGTTAAACTTCGGAACTACATGTAACTGTGGGTACTTGCCTTGGTGTGGGACAGCCAGCTTGTGGTAGCTTGTAAGAGGAATCTTGCAAGTCAGTTGTTAAAATGTCAAAAGCTTAAAACAGGCCATGGTGGACATATTTAACATACCACAGAAATTAGTAAGTGCTACAGATCAGAGCTTGCTTTTCCCCCACAAAGCTAGTTTACCAGCACATCAACTTTAAGGCTGTTTCTTGTTCTGTGCTGCTTGTTGAGAAAGAGGAGGACGATTTATTTTTGCCAGTCCTACAGCTGAACTTGTAAAGCTTATGCCCTGAATGTTTGGGCAGAAAGACATTATTACCTCCCATTCCTACACAGGGGTACAAGGAAAGTTATCAGTGCACTGAGCAGGGGTAAAGGGAGACAAAACATCTGTAAGAAACCACCACACGGGCGGCGCCTGTGGCTCAGTGAGTAAGGTGCCAGCCCCATATACCAAGGGTGGTGGGTTCAAACCTGGCCCCAGCCAAACTGCAACAACAAAAAACAGCCAGGCGTTGTGGTGGGCACTTGTAGTCCTAGGTACTCGGGAGGCTGTGGCAAGAGAATTGCCTGAGCCCAGGAGGTGGAGGTTGCTGTGAGCTTTGTGATGCCATGGCACTACCAAAGGCGATAAAGTGAGACTCTTATCTCTTAAAAAAAGAAGCAGCAGCAGCCACCACAACATCCCTCTGCCCACATGCAGTCTAAATTCACAACCTTGGTAGTGAAGAAAATATCTAAGCCGTAAATTCAGCTCCCAGTGGGCAATCTTTGAGTGTCCCAGCAGCTGCCCACAGGCTCTATGGAGGCTCTATGGCTCTTAGGCCCCAAAGAAATTCAGTAAATAATTTTAAGGACAGTTGCATAGTTAAAAGTAACCAAACACATAAGGAAATAAAATATCATAAGAATTATCAGAAACAGACACAGATATGTCTTCAGAAGTATTTGGCCTCATCTATATATGGTAAGTGTAGTATCAGTTTTATCTATAAATGTGTATTTATAATGAAGAGGCTACAGTATAAAGGAGAGTTAGAGACAACACTGGAAGGGACAGGAGGGGAGAGAACAGCTAAAAACCAGGACAGGAAGCAGGCCCAGCACAGACCTCTCACCACCCCACCACACAGATACGCAAAAACATCTCCCCAGGAAAGGAAAGAACCAAGAAAACGGTGCCTCTAACTCCATTCCAACAAAGCTATTTAGTTTATTTTTTATTTCAGAGTAATGTGAAGGTGCTAACGATTAGGTTACAGAGTTTACATTGATAAGGTAGAGTCCCTGTTGGAGTGTGTCCCGTCCCAGGAAGGCCTGCCAGGTGCCCCTCCGTTGTGCCCATTAGGTGGGAGTATACCCAGTCCCCCTTTCCCCTCCCCCATAAAAAAACCATTTAAACAGCTTGCACAACTATCTGTTGGCTGACCAACTCTATTTTATCCCTATAGAGACTGCCAGTAATTTGGGTTACCAAAATAAAAAGAGGGAGGGTGTGGAAAGTAAGTTTTGCAAGAGTAGACTTTTGTAAATATTCAGTGTTGTAACAGGAAAAAGAACAGAAAACAGTGGGGCAACTGTGTGCCAAAAGGATGCCACTGAGAGCCCAGGGCAGAGCCGAGGCGCCCTTGCAGGTAACCGTGACACAGCACCACCATCCTAACAGAAACAGCCATTCTAAGCACATTCGAAGCATTCAGGTTAATCAAACCTGAATAGATCAGGTTGAAATCAAACCTGATAGATCAAAAGGTTGAAAGTTCATGCAGACATTTTAACTTCTGGGCTAAGCACTGCTTTTCCACAAAGTTATGGATGGTCTTGGTAACATTTATATTAAGACAAAGACAACTTCAGTAAGTTCCACACTGCTCATAAAGCACCCACGTGTAGTCTCTCTGGAAAGCCTATTTTTTTTTTTTTTGGCATTTATTTCCTTTTCACTAGAGAGGGAGGGAGCAAATGACTCAAAGCCACTTTTTATCTCCTGGAGTGCTCTGGAGAGCAGGCCTGGCCCTGTACTCAGAGACACTCTCTTATCACCCTGTGTCACACAAGGCACTGACCCAAACTAGCAGTATAGCTCTTCTCTCAATGCCTCATGAAACAGTAAAGGTATCTTTCTATTTCATCCAAGAATATATAACTTACCCTGCTCCAAATCTGCTAAAATCTCTCTTAGATTGTAGAGTATATGCAGTCAAACCAAGGAATACTGCCGTAGTCAGTATAAAAGCTTGCAGAATAATATAGACATCATAGAAAGTAACTGTAAAAGTAAAACACTGATTAAAATGCATATAAAGACTATAAAATAGCTTTCCCTGGCATTTAACAGAAGTGCTTAATTTTCCCTTGTACTACTCGCCAATAAAAACTGAAAAGATTTCTTATCCAGTGTTGATTATATCAGTACAGTAAAACTACAACCACAATATAATAAACCATCTCTGAAAAACTGATTGATACAAGACAAGGGGCTCACAGTATTATGAAGTTAATGAGATGACTGCAGGGACCTGACAGAGGCAGCTGGTCAGGAGTTAGGTCACTGCAGAGTGATTCTCACTCCCTGGTCCTACCTGCAGCTTTTCACCATGTGGGGATCGTCTATTATGACCCAGATTGTCTATTCTGGGTCTTCTATGGGGCTAAGAATTCCTAGACAGTAACAGCAATTCCAGCAACCACTGGTTAGTTTCACTAAGTTCATCAGCCCAATTCAAGACAATTGGACAAGAAAAATATTGGAGTTACTTCAGGTGGGCCACCATTCAAACTCCTGAGCTCAACTGATCCCCCTGCTTCAGCCCTCTGAGTAGCTGGGACCATGGGCACACGCCACCAAACCTGGCTGATTTTTATTTTTTGTAGAGATGGGGTCTTGCTACATTGGTCAGGCTGGTGTCAAACTCCTGGCCTCAAGCAGTCTTCCTGCCTCGACCTCCCAAAGTGCTGGGGTCAAAGGTATGAGCCATCCACCCAGCCTTCCATGCTACCTACTCCACAGAGGGCAAGAACCAACCACCAATTGTTTTATATGCAAATCTGCATTACCTTGGAGCACATTATTGTGGGTTCACTGAATATAGACCAAACTTCCTTCAGTGGTTTCACAATGACCATCCAGTTGACAATGATTACAATATAACCTAATGTTGACATTTTCACAGAATGCTACATTAGAACCTCTTTACAGGAAGTTAGGGGCTTGGAATCCAAAGCCACATAAGTAATTTTTAATTTTTCAGAGGCACACTATCCATGTTATTTCTATTCCAAATGTTCCATTACTAGCATCTCATGCCATGACAGGATTAGTGAGGTGAATACAGAAAAGATAAAACACAAAGTCTGGCTCGGCGCCTGTGGCTCAAGTGGCTAAGGCACCAGCCACATACACCTAAGTTGGCAGGTTCGAATCCAGCCTGAGCCTGCCAAACAAGAATGATGGCTGTAACCAAAAAAAAAAAAAAGCCAGGTGTTGTGGTGGACACCTGTGGTCCCAGCTACTTGGGAGGCAGAGGCAGGAGACTCACTTAAGCCTAGGAGTGGGAGGGGAGGTTGCTGTGAGCTGTGATGCCATGGCACTCTACCCAGGGGGACAGCTTGAGGCTCTGTCTCAAAGAAAAAAAAAAAAGATAAAACACAAAGTCAGCTTTGCTTCTTGTTAGTTTCAGTATATGATCTGGTGGGAAAGATACTACAATTAATGAGGGAAATACTGTTCTCAGATTACCCCATCTCTGTATTTCTGCCCCCAATTCTAATAATCTTAAATCTCCTACATTCCTTCTACATGGTGGGGGCTGGCGGGGGGTGGTGGTGGTGAACTTGATAACATTGACAATGAGAAGTAAATACTATACTTTCTTACTATGTTGAGAAGCGGCTTCAATCCTATTTTAGTATTTATTACTATGTATTTGTAATTATTTTAAAAAGAGGTACATTACCAAAAATACATTCAACAAAACTGTCATAGAAAAATTAAAAACAGTCCTGACAGAATGAGAAGAAATAAATATATTAACCATCAGGGTTAGCACTTTGCTGGTACTGAGAGTAACAATTAACTCTGACCTGTCTGGCATTTAAGAGTAACCATCTGGGGACAAGCGAAATTTTTACTGTTAGTTCACTGGAATTGTTTTTACTTTAGGCATCACATAGCACATCAAGTAATTGTAACAGACATTGGCCTCACACATGTATTTGATATGAAATACAGAAGAGAAATTAACACTGCTTTTGTAGTTCATGTGAAGCTGGGACATTTAAAGCACAGTTCAGTGCAGGTAACTCCGAGGAGCTAAGTTCATGAGAGTTTAAGCACATGGTCTGAAACACACGTTCTTGGTTACTCTAAGATCCCTTTAAATCAGGGAGAAGATTAGCTATAGTTGTCTTATTTTTATAGACTGGCAAACATAAACGACATATTGTTCTCCATTCCTTTTGTTTTTCTTAAACTTTTCCATTTCCTCTAAGCTCATTTGAAATATGTAAAGTATAAATATCTGATTTTTGTTTTTAGAAATTATCCCATGCCAGGTTTTTCTTTTCTTTTTTTTTTGAGACAGAGTCTCACTATGTTGCCCTCAGTAGAGTGTCATGGCATCACAGCTCACAGCAACCTCAAACTCCCAGGCTTAAGTGATTCTCTGGCATCAGCCTCCCAGTAGCTGGGACTACAGGTGCCCAGCATAACACCTGGCTGTTTTTTGTTACAGTTGTTTAGCTGGCCCTGGCTGGGTTTGAACCTACCACCTTAGGTGTATGTGGCCAGCCCCATAACCACTATGCTATAGGCACCGAGCCCCCATGCCAGTTTTGAAATGTGACATACCATGGTATTAAACTTCAGAAACAAACACCTTATTACCTGCAAGCTCACCCACATTAAAGTCACTGGGATACATGAAAGTGCTATTACAACTTACCAACAACAGCCACGGTCAGCGCTTCCGACAGCGTCTAATAAAAAGAAAGTGAAATTAACTAATGCACGTGAGACTCATACTCATTTTCATTTTCCAATTTCTAGCAGTTAAATGTGACCCCACAGGGGTCATTATCTTTGTTTGAGAACAGCCCTGGGAAGCACATGGGGCAGCTGGTAAGCCCACCATAAAGAAGATGAGGCCTCTAAACTCAGTAAGAACATTTAGATTCTAACTGTGATTCCATCCATTCTTTAAGCTCTAATTTGATTTTTCAAACCTGAAAGACTATAGAAATAATATAGAAAATTCTACTTTTCTCACTCTGTAATATAAATAAAATTGCAAAGCACTTGGACATTTATGAAAACCTCAGTATCTCCCACAAACATAGAAGAATAAAATACTACACTTTGGAGTGGCAGAATCTTGAAACTACCTCCCAATATTCATTCTCTCTTTTTTCCCTAGTAACAGTTTTTACCAGGACACAGGGCTGGCCTCCCTTGCAGTGAGGTCTGGCCATGTAACTATAGGGTGGGCAATTTAGTATGAGTAGAGAGGTACGTAAATTCTGGATTGTGCTTTCAAAGCAAAAGGGTTGCTCTCCCCTTTCTGTTCTCATTTTTAAAAACTTGACACTTTGTAAAGATGACAGTGATCTGGCTCGGTGCCTGTGGCTCAAGCGGCTAAGGCGCCAGCCACGTACACCTAAGGTGGCGGGTTCGAATCCCCAGCCCGGGCCCACCACACAACAATGATGGTTGCAACCAAAAAATGGCCAGGCGTTGTGGCAGGCACCTGTGGTCCCAGCTACTTGGGAGGCTGAGGCAGGAGACTCGCTTGAGCCCAGGAGTTGGAGGTTGCTGTGAGCTGTGAAGCCATAGCACTCTACCCAGGGGGACAGCTTGAGGCTCTCAAAAAAAAAAAAAAAGATGACAGTGATCTGTCTTATACCATGCAACACTTTGGAATGCCTGAACCACAGCAAAAGTCTGGGCCCTTAATAACTTCACTAAATATTCATTCAGATCTTTCAATGAAAGAGAAACTGTCTTGCTTTAGCCACTGTTATTTTGTCATTAAGTCATGTCACAGGTAGCTGAACTCCTAAACACCAGCCTCTCTCTCCCTGTTATTACAATGCCTTTGTTTTCTCTTATATGCTTACCCTAGTTCAATTTTATCAATCATCTGATAGGCCCTATCACAAAGGCAAAGTCAGAAATAATAGCAGCAGCTAGGTAACCACACTCCTGGGAGAAGCATCCCTGCACCCACCCTACCTGCAATCACAAAGCCTCAGAACCAGTGCAGACGTGGTGTGAGAAACGTGCACGGATGTGGAGCAGTGAAGCTGCTGCCACACGTCACGGGTATTGGTGGAGCCAAAGAAGGGGCAGCAAAAGCCGACAGGACTTTTTTTTCTAGCTAACATGATTATACTACATTCTTGAGGCTTGTGATGCATTTTTAGGAAAGAAATTCCACCTTATATTCAAGTATCTGAAGGAAACAGGATGGAAGAAACATGAATGAAGCTCAGAGAACACGATGATGTCGTCACAAAATCCCCCCTACCCCGTTAAAAAGACGCCAGAAGCTCCTGAGTTACAATGGCTTCATCCCGGTAAAGCCATCATTAAGCTGCTGCTGCTGAAAATATCCCAAGTAACAATGCAGCCCAGAGAGCCAGTGCTTAAACACAGAAACCTTACATCACTCTCATACTATCCCAAAGTCACAAAGTCCTAAACTGAACGTTTTTAAGTCAGGGACCATCTATTACACCAGGCGTACTCAAACTGTGTGGCCCATGTGGCCCGCTGAGGACATTTTCTGGCCCGCCGGGTGTTTTTGTTGCCGCTGCCTGTCCTGCTTAGCAGCTGACTCGTCCCATGGCCTGTAGTCCGGCCCTCCAATGGTCTGAGGGACAGTGAACTGGCCCCCTGTTTAAAAAGTTTGAGGACCCCAGTTTAAAACGTTTGTGTGTATTATACACACAAACACACCCGTCTAGGGCAAGACAGAGATGCCCTCCTTTGTCATTCTGATGGGAGGGGCCCAACACCTTGAGAGTGAAAAGCCTGAGTCATCTGAAAAACTACCCTCTGTGTATCCAACACGCCTCACCTCCTCCTCCTCTGGGCCGACCTGTGCTGAGTGACCCCCTTGCCTACAAGGGTCTGGCTGAGGCTTTTCTGGGACTACAAGTGCCCGCCACAACATCTGGCTATTTTTTTTTTTTTGGTTGCAGCCATTGTTGTTTGGTGGGCCCAGGCTGGATTCGAACCCACCAGCTCAGGTGTATGTGGCTGGCACCTTAGCTGCTTGAGCTGCAGTCCCCGAGCCTCAGCTGAGGCTTTTCTAGGGCCCCCCACCCCCCCGTAAAAGTTGGCCACACCCTCTTCCATGATTTAAGTCACATCTCTCTGAGAGGAGGCTACGTGTGGATGTGAAGAGGAATTTCACACAACCTAGTTTTCCTCTGTACCTCCTCCCTTTCTCCTGGGACACAGCCAGCTAGACCAGGAGCTGCATCGGACTGAGACCTGGCAACCCACATCCTGGCCAATAATCTACATGTGACCTATGCCAGCAACTACCAACCCGTCAGAGTCCTTCTGACTCAGAGCTCTGCACTCAGCTCAGAGGGGGAGCAGTGCAAAAAGCACTGAAGCTAATGGTGTACGTAGGAAAATCAAAAGCAACGTGTAGGGACAACTGAGGCAGAGAAGAGACACATGGCAATGACAGAGAGGAAGACCACAAAACCCAGCTGCTGAACTTCATACACCATCCAGCCAGAACTGCCCTCCAGCTCCTCTGTGCGAGACACGCGGATCTGGGTGGTGGTTCCTGGATCTGGGTGGTGGTTCCTGCGCTCTTACACCGTCATGGCCTGTTACCTTGCCAACGACAACGCCTGGGGCTGAATCTACACTTGACTTTCCAGTCAGGAGCTTTCACACAAACACAAAGTCACTACCAAGATTCATAAACTTTCCTTAGTTCAAAGCATTTTAATCTGCTCAGCTTTTTTTTTATTATTTGACTACAAATAATAGTTTAGAATGTTTTAAAGTAAATTTTTAAGTCAGAATGCAATCTGAGAAAAGGCAAAATAATTTTAAAAATACATAATTTGAGCCTTACCAACTCATTCTGGTCATATTCTAAGACTGATTTTTTGCAGGTGATAGTTTAGGTTTTAATGTTCACAAATATCTCAACAAATGTCACTTAGTATTGGGTTCTCCCAACTATACTTTTCAAACAGTTAATAAAGCACATCATTTGTGCAAAATGGTCCTTAGAAAGAACAGAGTGATAAGATAAAAATAATATGCAGTAGTTAATCATAAAGGTTTAAGTTCTATGAAATTAAGGCAATATTATAATTTTTTCTCAAGAAAATCAGAGATTATTAAAGTAGAAAGTATCACAGGGAATATCTACTTTAATATTTGCATTTTGCAGATGAGAAAAAAAGGACAGAAAAGCCGAATGCCTTGCTGTCGTATGATCAGATAGCAGCAAAGCTACATCATTTGATTCCAGGTCAGCACTTTTTTCCACTGTCTGCTAATAGTAGAAAAACCTTTTAAACTGACACCATTAAAAATTCTAAACAACAGGGTGGTGCCCTATGGACCAGTAAGTAGGGCACCGGCCCCATATACCAAGAGGCAACTGAAGCAAGAGAATCACCTAAGCCCAAGAGCTGGAGGTTGCTGTGAGCTGTGATGCCACAGCACTCTACCGAGGGCAAGAAACTGAAACTCTGTGTCTAAAAAAAAGCTAAAAATTCTAAATAACTACTTCTAAGTAATTTTCTAAAGTACTCTAACTGAAATAAAGTCTCACTAATTTTGTTCTGCTATTGTTATATATGCATATGTGTTCAATTAAATAAATATATGTACCAGACCATATAGCTCATGGGATCAAGCAGCCAGAGTTAAGCTCAGAACACTCTATAAGAAACACCTATAACATCTCCGTAATGTAACACCTTGGTGATAAGAGCATGGCGAAGGGATTAGGCTCTCTTAACACAAGAGCTTGGGAGACGAGAACATCAGTGATTGGCAGTCACTACACCTGTGGTGTAAGTGGCCACAGAATCACGTCTGTAAGAAGCTGCAGAAGGCAGTCGGGGAACACACGTCTTTCCACAGACTAGCTCACTCTGACTTATTCACTTCTCCTGCCCGCAGGCCATCAGCCTGGTGTCTCTCCCAGAAGACTGCTAAGATTTACTCTCCTATAAAGTCTGTTTCTATCCCTCAAAGACTGTCTTTCTCTCTCTCTCTCTCCTTTCTGCTAAGATGAATAGCCCTCAGGTACCTAAGGGTAATTGTTCCCAAGCAAGACAGCACAGCAGTCTGGTCCACCAGGACAATAGATAAGCTGGGGCCAAAGACCTGGCCAGTCCCAGGCCCCAACAAGTGGCACCCCAGATGGGACCCAACAAATATATTTAAAACTCAGGAATGTGTCTTGAAGTATTTTGACAATACTCACAAATCCAAAGAGCAGGTACAGGTTAAGGGGATGCTTATGTCTGTTTAAAGTCAATGCAAAAATGGAGCCCAAAGAGCCGAAGGCAAACAGCAAAATTAAGGCAGGACTGGAAGACATGAAGTTAAAAGTTTTCAAGTTAAAAACAAAACAAAACAAAACATGAGCACTTGTATCCAGTTTAATAAAATGTATCAATTTTATGTGTTTATAAAAGTACAGGAAAAAAACTAGAATTATTCACATCAAACTATCAAATTATTTAACATCTGGGAACTCTGAGCAGCATGAGGTGAACAGTCACAGCAGGACAGAGAAAGGGGAGACTCTTTCTGTTTGATGAATGAATGTTTATCCTATTGGAATAATGTTTGCAATTGGCAAACTAATTTTTGTTAACAAAAATAGAAAAAAGATATCAAATAATAAATTTTAAACCTAAGTACTTTTTAGGGTATTTATCATACAACTATAATTTTTTTTCTTTTTTCTTTTTGCAGTTTTTGGCCAGGGCTGGGTTTGAACCCACCACCTCCAGTATATGGGGCCAGCACCCTACTCCTTTGAGCCACAGGCACCGCCTACTTTTTTTCTTTTTTTTTGAGACAGAGTCTCACTTTGTTGCTCTTGGTAGAGTACTGTGGCATCACAGCTTACAACAACCTCAAACTCCTAGGTTCAAGTGATTCTCTTGCCTCAGCCTCCAGAGTAGCTGGGACTATAGGGGCCCAACACAACGCCCAGCTATTTTTAGAGACTGGGTCTCACTCTTGCTCAGGCTGGGCTCAAATTCATGAGCCCAAGCAATCCATCCACCTGAGGTTCCAAGAGAGCTAGGATTACAGTGTGAGCCACTGCACATGGCCAAGTCCCTTATTGTCCAACCACTGTCTTAGGCTTTAGGGACAGGGCACATCACCTAATAAAATCAAAAAATTATGACAGAAATAATGCATGCTGCAAAAATTCTTAACAGTATTCTAGGAGATGAGGGTTTAACCCTAAGAAACTGTAAGCTAATATAAGGTAATAAGTTTACTTTAGAACTACCTAAACATGTAGTGAAACATTTTCCTTCACTAAAGACAAAGGAAGCTGATTTTTATAAGAGTTACTTAATGAAATTATTTACATTTTAACCTCAAAAGTTAATAGAAAAAAATAAAAGAACTTTGCTTACAATATGCCCTTTTAATCATATGTAATGTCTGAAAATGATGCAGAATCATGTCATCACCTCACCTTTCATGTACAAATGCCCGTATGGACTCGAAGTATAAAAACACTGTAGAAGTCACTGTAGTTAAGAGAACTTGCAGAGAAAGGATGCTGTAGACTTTCCTTAGAAAGGCTGAAAGAGAAAAAAAGTTACACATGACTATTTTCTTAAGCATTCATCGTAAAGGAGTAAAATCAAGTTTCTTCTTAGAAAAATTAAGATTTTTACATACGTTCTTTTAAATCTGAATCTAAGTAATATAATCTGTAACTAAAACTAGAGAAAGCTTCCAAAGTAATTAAAAAACTATAAAAGATAGCTGCCCCTCCAAAAAGCACCAGCTTAAAAAAATCAAGTTAATGGGCCAGAATGTGAATGCTTTCATCAAAATAAAGGACTAAATGCTTCTTCATACACAACAGCAAACAAAGCAAAAGACTAAAAGAGAATATTTTTGAGGAATGACTGTAAAGAATGGTTCATCTCAATCTGAAAAGCACAAACAGAAAGCACAGACGTTATTATTATTTTTGGTTTTTTGGAGACAGTCTTACTCTATCTCCCAAGTAGAGTACCATGGCATCCCAGCAACCTCAAACTCCTGGGCTCAAGTGATCCTCCTGCCTCAGCCTCCCCAGTAGCTGGAACTATAGGCACCTACCACACGTGGCTAGTTTTTCTAATTTTAGTAGAAGGCAAGTTCTAGCTCTTGCTCAGGGTGTTAATTTTTTTAAGTTTTAATTTCCACAGCAGTAAAACTGTTTACCCAAAATGAAACTATCCTTAAAGGTAAATAATATATAAACTTACTTTCTATATTTCTTTTTTTTTTAGAGACAGAGTTTCACTTTATTGCCCTGGGTAGAGTGCTGTGGCATCACAGCTCACAGCAACCTCCAACTCCTGGGTTTAGGCGATTCTCTTGCCTCAGCCTCACAAGTAGCTGGGACTACAGGCGCCTACCACAACGCCTGGCTATTCTGTTGTTGTTGTTGTTGCAGTTTGGCCGTGGCCAGGTTTGAACCTGCCACCCTCGGTATATGGGGCCAGCACCCTACTCACTGAACCACAGGCACTGCCCACTTTCTATATTTCTAAACTTACTTCTATATATTACTTTATAAACTAGAGGCAGGGCAGTGCCTGTGGCTCAAAGGTATAGGGCACTGGCCCCATATACCAAAGGTGGCAGGTTCAAACTCGGCCGGGGCCAAAAACTACAACAAAAAAGAATTTAAACGAGAGGCAAAAATTTTTATTTCTCATTTATAGTATCTCTGCCTCTCGTTTCTATACAACAGGAAATTCTTACTTTCATAATATTTTATCATCATTCATAAATTACCTCCATGGCCTAGTGATTAAAAAATACTTACTAAAATTTTCTGATACATAGAACTACCCCGATTCCTGACCCTCAGAAACAGATAGTAAATGTTTATTCTTTTAAGCCATTAAGTTTCCTGGCAATCTGTCATGCAAATAGAGACTTAATACATAGTTTGGCAGCTGGAAGTGGGAGCACAGCCATAACCAAAGACCTAAAATAGTGGAGAGGCATCAGTTGGTATCTGATGAGAGTGGGAGGTTGGCAGGTCTTAGAGGTGGAGGCTGAGGGAGCCCCAGAGAAACTGCAGAAGGACAATGCCTTTGAGCATCAGAGGAGGAGGCTTAAAGAAAGGGAGCAAAGTGTAGGAAAGAGAATGCCTGAAAAAATATTTACAAAAAATTGAGCACACTGTTACCCGTGGTAACACAGAAGTAGAAAATGTGTTTAATGAAACGGGTGATCAAACTAAGGCGCTTTCCAGAGAGCGTTAAGGAGCCTGCCAGCTTCTTCCTACTTACACCGACACACAAGAGAGCTACAGCTAAAGGACGAATTGTTAAAGAAAACCTCGACATTAGGAGTGCACCTGTAAAAGCCTGAGTTAAGACCTCACAAATATCCAAAACCGTGCCCCCCAAAACCAATCAAACAGTAGAACTTCTGAGAAGCTTAAGGAAGCTGTCGCTTAGCAGTCTTAGCCAAAGTTCATATACGACACTTTAGGCTGTGGCTTTTTTTTTTTAATAGAGATAGAGTCTTACTTTATTGCCATCGGTAGAGTGCTGTAGTGTCACAGCTCACAGCAACTTCCAACTCCTGGGCTTAGGGATTCTCTTACCTCAGCCTGCCAAGTAGCTGGAACTGTAGGCAACACCACAACGCCTGGGTATTTTTTTGCTGCAGTTCAGCCAGGGCCAGTTTTGAACCTGCCACCCTCAGTATATGGGTCCAGCACCCTACTCACTGAGCATAGGCGCAGCCCTAGGGCTGTGGCTTTTGCCAACTGGAGTGAACCCCAGTAAAAAACACAGGAGACCTGCAAAGTTTTCAGAAGCATTATACTGGCAAAGATATCCCTTAACAGCATCCCTCACTGGATGCTGGGTATGGGGTACAGATAACTGGTCTTTCTAGGTACCAGTCTCTGAGGGGAACTGCGGCAACACCAGGGCTTGGTTTAGATGGTTGAGATCCTCCTGCACTTTAATGTGATGCTGTAATGGAGTATTTTGGAGAATCTTGGAGAAAAGATAATTAGTGGCCAGAGGGAAGACTTGGGGGGAAGGAGGTGATTTAAAATATGCCTACAAATTATTGGATGGTAGCTTCAAAAGCTTGGGGCCTAAATCCCCTCCCCTTGAGTGCTGACTTAGCAACTTGCTTCTTAGGAAGAAGTAATGGTGTGTGTGATCCATGCCAGGTCATGAGCACAGCAGCTTCCGCCCTCCTTCTCAGGGATGGTCTCCAGAGGAAGCCACCTGCCTTCTGGAGCCCTGTGGAGAGGTTCACCTGGCAAGGAACCAAGGCCTCCACTCAACCCCATGTGAGTGGGACTCCCCAGCAGCAGATCCTCTAGCCCAGTCAAGCCTCAGATGACTGCATCCCAGGGCAACATTTTGACTGGAGCCTCGGAAGAGATTCTAAGTCAGAACCATCTAACAAAGCTGCTCCCAAATTCCTGACCCTCTGAAATTACATGAGATAATAAATATTTGTTTTAAGCTACTATGTTTTGGGGTGTTAAAAAGCAAAAGTTAGCTAATATACCCGGCTAGCTCCTCAAACAATTCAATTGCCGTCTCCCTTAGTTCTTTCCCTAGCCATTCCTTAACTCAAATAGCTGCCACTAGAACCCTAGTTTCTAGTCACACCTGTTTCTTTTCTATAGTGAATTTACCACAGACTGAAGTCTATTCATTTGCTTACCACTTTAGGGTCTGTGTTTCCTACTTCCCCATCCAAACAACAACTCTTGAGAACCGAGACAATGTCTGGACATGTACACCCTAACATCTAGTGCAAAGCCTAATCAAGGGTCATAAACAAAAGGAACTGCTCACCTTCACTGATACAGCTAAAGAAATACAAACTAAACAAGAGAATAGACTGGGCCCCTGCAGCTTAGTGGTTAGGGTGCCAAGCCACACGCACCAGGGCTGATAGGTTCAAACTCAGCCCAGGCCTGCTAGACTACAAAAACAACAAAAATAGCTGGGCATTGTGGCGGGCACCTGTAGTCCCAGCTACTAGGGAAGCTGAGCCAAGAGAATCTCCAGAGCCTAAGAGTTTGAGGATGCTGTGAGCTATGATGCCACAGCACTCTACAGAGGGCAACAAAGTGAAACTGTCTCAAAAATAATAATAATAATTTTCACCTACCTCAAGAGTCAGCAAACTATGGCCCATGGGCCAAATCCAACCCCACCTACTTTGATAAGTAAAGTTTCACTGGGCACAGCCACACAGGCTTGTTTATGCTTTCTCTGCAGCTACCTCTGTGCAATGGCAAAGCTGAGTTGGAAAAGAAATCGTGGCTCAGCACCTGTGGCTCAAGTGGCTAAGACGCCAGCCACGTACACCCAAGGTGGCGGGTTCAAATCCAGCCCAGGCCTGCCAAACAACAATGACAGCTGCAACCAAAAAATAGCCGGGCGTTGTGGCAGGCACCTGTGGTCCCAGCTACTTGGGAGGCTGAGACAGGAGACTCGCTTGAGCCCAGGAGTTGGAGGTTGCTGTGAGCTGAGATGCCACGGCACTCTACCCAGGGGGACAGCTTGAGGCTCCTGTCT
>CAUYTI010126586.1:0-42376 GCA_963575145.1 Galago senegalensis
GCCTGTGGTCCCAGCTACTTGGGAGGTGGAGGCAAGAGACTCGCTTGAGTCCAGGAGTTGGAGGTTGCTGTGAGCTGTAATGCCACGGCACTCTACCCAGGGGGACAGCTTGAGGCTCTGTCTCAAAAAAAAAAAAAAAGATACTTGTGTTTATCAACACAAATCTTACAGCAGAACTGTCTATATTTTAGTTTTTGTTTGCCCTTTGTGGACTATAAGCTCCTTGGGAACAGATAGTTTGTTTTTGTCCACCTTGTATTCCTGTTGCCTTGAGCAGTGCCTTTCATCTTATAGCATTTCAACAAGTGTGTAGATAAAAGAATGTTCTGACGGTCATAATTTAAGGGGAATGAACTTGCAGTTTTCTGGAATAGTGCTTTCCCAAATTTGAATGTGTATACTGATCACCTGGGTGTGTTGTTGAAATGCATGTTCTCGTTCAGAAGGTCTGGAGTTAACCCAAAGCTCTGCCTTTTTACCATATTCCAGGTGATGCTATGCTGTTGGCTTCACGTGAACAAGATTATACAGCAGTCTTGTCCAGTCCCGTGGAACTATATTAGCAGTAAAGGAAAACCATATGTGTACTTTCCTAGGACCCTTATTTTAAAAACATAAAAATGAAGTTAAGTTTGGTGGGCCAGGCGCTGTGCCTTAGCCTGTAATCCTAGCACTTGGAGGCTGAGGCAGTGGATCGCTTGAGCTCATGAGTTGGGGAACAGCCTGAGCAAGAGAGAGGACCCCCCCCCCCAATCTCACACACACAAATAAAAATAGCTGGGAGTTGTGGCAAGTGCCTGTAGTCTCAGCTACTTGGGAGGCTGAGGCAAGAGCCCAAGAGTTTGAGGTTGCTGTGAGCTGTGACGTTACAGCACTCTACCCAGGGTGACTAAGTGAGACTTTTTCTCCCCCCCAAAACAAATTATAATAGTTTTAGTGTATTTTAAACCTAATATGTTCAAAATACTATGTCAGCATGTAATTGATACTTGCAAAACTATTTAAGGTATCTTAAGTTCTTTTTTGTACAAAGTTTTTGAAATGTAGTACGTATTTTCTTTTACATTTGTTGCACATTTCATTTTGGATTTGCTACCTTTGTGTGTAATTGCCCATTGCTTGGTGGTGGCTACTGAGGTGGACAGTCCAGTTCTGGACCTGGTGATTACCCTAGTGGTCCAGCTAGCTTTACATATTCTCATTTTCCTTAAGAAATTTCTGTCAGCTTAGTGCCTGTAGCTCAGTGAGTAGAGCGCCAGCCCCATACACAGAGGCTGGCAGGTTCGATCCTGGCTGGGGCCTGCTAAACTTAATGACAACTGCAACCAAAAAATAGCCAGGTGCTGTGGCAGGTGCCTGCAGTCCCAACTACTCGGGAGGCTGAGGCTAGAGAATAGTTTAACCCCAAGAGTTTGAGGTTGCTGTGAGCTGTTGAGCCATACCGCTCTACCCGGGGCAACATAATCAGACTTTGTCTTAAAAAAAAACATTTCTATGCCTCATTTCTGAAATACCATATTTATATAAAATAAATTGGAATTAATGGGTCTTTTGTTAGCACATATTCATTGTGGAAAAATTAGGAAAAGCAGAGAAAGGGGGAAAAAATAAAAATTGCCCCAAATCCTATCATTTAGAGTTAAACACTAGTTTCATAGGAGATGTCTTATGCCATAAAATAATAAGATTCTATAGTCTTTATGATTTTAATAAAATTTCACATTGCGCTGTTCTTTTCTGACCTTGTATTTAATATTTGCGTAATGGATTAGATGGTTAATCAGTGCCCGGGGTCCTCAGAGTATGGCCTGTGGACCACATCTGGCACGCCAGGTGTTTTTGCCACCACTGCCTGTCCTGCTTAACAGCCCATTCGTCCCGGGCCTGTAGTCCGGCCCTCCAACGGTCTGAGGGACAGCGAACTGGCCCTCTGTTTAAAAAGTTTGAGGCCCCTTGGTGTTGACAGTATCAATCTTAGTGGACTGACCAGGAGTACATTTCAGTTAGTGCTAAGGGACTAAATGAACATAGTGATCTTTCAGCTACATTGTGGTTAAGTTCAGGCGATCATGGATAGGTGACCTTAAGCCTGCTACTTAATTTCTGAGTTTTTGTGTCTGATGACTTAGGATTCTTGTGGCGTTAAATGAACATATGTATATATAAACAATTCTAAAACAGTTAAGTACCTGGCCAGTGACAGTAAATTACTAGACTTATCATTCTTTCTCTGAGTAATTAAAAAGTAGTGTTCTATTGGCAGTTCTTGGTCTCAGGCTACTGCTTCCTTCCTTTAGACTTGGGAAGGAAAATGCAGGATGGTAAACGGCAAAAGTGCTACATGAGGCAGTCTACAAGGACATTTTAACTTGGGGCTTGTCCATATCCAAGAGTTTGCAGTAGATGTAAGGATTTTTTTTTTTTGGCGGGGTAGGGGGAGATAGTCTCAAGCTGTCACCCTAGGTAGAGTGCAGAGTGCTGTGGGGTTACAAACTCTTGGTCTTAAGCGATTCTCTTGCCTAAGCCTCCCAAGTAGCTGGGGCTACAGGTGCCTGCCACAACACTTGGGTAGATAAAAGGGTTAAAAAACAAAAACCTTAAACATTTAGAGTAGTTGGTCCAAAATTTGGCTGATTGTTTAGGGTCACCTGAGAAACTTTTAAAGCTATAGCTTCTCTTTTTCTATCCAAATTACCCTGAATCAAAGCACTAGGTGATGGAGCTTAGGAAACTAAAATTTAAAACAGTGGTTTAGTTTAGCTATTTCCAAACTGCAGGTCTAGGGTGAGTACACACAGGAGGAGGAACTCTGATCTAGACATTAAGGAAAGTGAGTTTTATCATTAGGAGTCTGGGCATTACAATGGTTATTTGCCAAATCGTGTATTATGTATTTTGTTGTTTTAAAGAAGTTCTTCTGTCGTCTTCCTGAATTCACAGGTAGTAGTATGATTTGAATATAATTGCACATTGATTAACTTACCTTTTGTCAAGGGCATCTAATACCTAGCAGTAGAGAAGTTTCTAGCTGATATTAGTAAATGGACAGGTCAGTGAGATATATTTGAATGGTATCTGGAGCCACTGCTGTTACTTTAGATGAAAGTGTCTCAGGCCTTACATATTTACACCCACCCCCACTAAATTGTGTTGGGACAATTTAGTGGTATTCTTCATTTGGCTTTGTCTCAGTTTAAAAAACAGCCTTCAGGTAAGTTTGTATAGTACACTAGGCTGACTTTAGGTGTTAGCAGGTTTCTTAGCTTTAGCCTTGCCAGTATTAGTACTTTAAAAGAAATATAAGTCACACTTGTAAACCTGAGCACTCTGGGAGGCTGAGGTGGTGGATTGCTTGAGCTCAGAAGTTTGAGACCAGCATGAGCAAGAGTGAGACCTTATCTCTACTAAAAAAAAAAAAAAAAAAAGAAGAAAGAAAAGAAAAACTAGTTGAGTGTTGTGGTGGGTACCTGTAGTACCAGCTACTAGGGATGCTGAGACAAGAGGAGGATCACTTGAGCCCAGGAGTTTGAGGTGGTTGTGATCTGTGACAGACACCATGTACTCTGTCCAAGGCAACAGAATGAGACTGTCAGAAAGAGAAAGAAAGAAATTAGGATGTATGTGGTTGATGGAGTTAAATAATGCTGATCTTGAGCAACGTGACCTGATGTTGGTATCTTGAAGGATTCTGACCTGTTCTGTATAGGTCTACAGACCTGAACAAGTTTATTCTGAACTTTTTGGTAGGAAAAAAAGCAATACTAGTAAAATGTTATATTTTGCCTAAGATGAGGGGAGAGGATCATGGTAAAATATTTCTGCATTTAGTAATTGACTTGCAAAGAGTAATTCTGTAGATTTTTCCAGCTTCATAGAAGTGTGTGCCTGTTGCTCATAAAAAGATTTGTTGTAATGGGGGGAAGCTGTAAAAGTTGGAATACAGTGTGATAGGCTGCTAGAAGGGTGATTTTCTGATGCTTTCAGCCTCAGTCTTCCAGAGCATTCAGATTTAATATGGTAGGCACACATACCTCTGAATTTTGGTTATCATAACATTTGGATTATAAAAGGATATTAAGGCATGTCATTCGCAGGTGGTACTTTATAAAACTGTAAAATCTTAATTTTATATTTTTCTGCAATTATGAGGTTTCCTTTTAACGTAATTGTTAAATGCCACCGGTGTTGATTATTTTGGAAGAATGGAATAAAGTACTTGCACCCTCCAAATCTCATTTAACTTGATTTGGGCTGTTTTATTATTTAAAGGAGTAAATTATCTAAACTTTCTGCTTTGTTCTAAACCTGCTTTAGAAGGGTTTTTGAAATATCTAAATCAGTTTTGTAAATCACTATTACTGTATTTTTGTTAAATTCTAATGTGACTGGCTTTTTGGAATTAGTTTTTTTCTTATCTGGGTACTTTGTTAATTACTATAAATATTTTTGTATGTTTGAAAATATGTTTTCTGCTTGTTACAAAGATCTAACAGTAGGTCAAGCTCTTTATGTAATACAAATTTTGGGTTTTTTTTTTTTTTTTTGAGACTTTGTTGCCCTTGGTAGAGTGTGGTGGTACCGTAGCTCACAGCAACCTCAGATTCTTGGGTTAAAGTGATCCTCTTGCCTCAGCCTCCCAAATAGCAGTGAGTACAGGCGCCCATCACAATGCCTGGCTATTTTATTTATTTAATTAATTATTATTTATTTAATGTTTTTAAGAGATGGGGTCTCAATTCTAGCTCAGGCTGGTCTTCAACTGGTGAGCTCAGGTAATCCACTTGCCTCCACCTCCTCCTCCCAGAGTGCCAGGACTATCGGCGTGAGCCACTACGCCTAGCTGTTTTTTTTTTTTTTTAAACTTAATCTCCCATTTTCTGACAGGGGTAATCTTGCAATGTAGTTGATTTCATTTCTCATTTTTAACAGCATTTTTTTGGTTTGTGTTCTATGTGTTTGCATAAAGATTTATAGCTTTTTTAATGCATAATAATCTGAGACTTTGTGCATGTTAAAAAATAGCATTTTGTTTTCATACCTGAAGAAATGATCTTTGGGGCTCAGTGCCTGTGGCTCAAGGGGCTAAGGCACCAGCCACATAGACCTGAGCTGTTGGGTTCAAATCCAGCCCAGGCCTACCAAACAGCCACAGCTGCAACCAAAAAATAGCTGGGCGTTGTGGTGGGCGCCTGTAGTCCCAGCTACTTGGGAGGCTGAGGCAAGAGAATCGCTTAAGCCCAGGAGTTGGAGGTTGTTGTGATGCCACAACACTCTACCCAGGGCAACAGCTTGAGGCTCTGTGTTGGACCTTTGGCTAGATTCAATAGCATTTATCCTTGATTTTTTTTTTTCTTGAAGATAATTCAAACTGATTACCATTCATTGTTGCAGATGAGAAATCTGATGTCAAACCTAGTTCTCGTTTATAGGTAGATATCCATTGGAATATATAGCTCCTAATTTCCCTTACTTTCCCACCCCCAGCTTTGAAGAGTTGTTAGCGTTATTTTACTTTATCTTTATTCACCCATCTCTTTGTAAGTGTAATTAATTCTTTTATTTATTACTTCTGTGTTAGTGCCTTTTAGTCTGAACATAGACCTTAAGTAATTGTTTCTGACTTTTCTCCTTTTGGAACTCCTGTTAGATTTCTCGGGTTTTGTTCTGCTTAACCTCTTGCCTGGTAAATAGCAGGTAGGTTACTTTAATACTTCTGAAGGAAAAGATTATACTGTATTCTGGGGAAGAATCCCTTTGCATGTTCTTTTAGCATACTAACATTAAAAGCAGTGTTTGTTTTATTTGCCTATTAAGTTTTATTTTAGATTTTAATTTTTTGAAGCTTCTTTTAACTATATGACTCCGTTTCACTAGAAATACCCTGAGAATTTTAATTATGTTTTAGTTTTTTCCATGTCAGATATTTTCTCAGGTCTTTTGAGTTTAGTGCATCTCAGCCTTGTTAATTGGGTTCCTCAGACGTCCAATAGATGTGTGGTTAAATGTTTACTATTTTAGCTGTCTGTGTGGTGGCCACAAGCCTCGTGTTCTTTAAGTATTTGAAGCATGGCTAGTGCAACTAAGAAATTTGATTTTGAATGTTATTTAATTTCAGGTTAGCCCATTGTCATTAGGCTACTCACTGTTGAGATTTCTTTTGCAGTTACCAATAATTTCCTGGTAATCAGGCTGGATGCAGTGGCTCATGCCTATAATCCTAGCACTCTGGGAGGCCGAGGCAGGTGGATTGTGGGAGCTCATGGGTTAGAGATCAGACTGTGCAAGGGCAAGACCTTGTCTCTAAAAATAGCTAGGTGTTGTGGCAGGCACCTGTAATCTCAGCTACTTGGGAGGCTAAGGCAAGAAAATTGCTTAAGCCCAGGAGTTTGAGGTTGCTATGAGCTATGATGCCAGGGCACTCTACCCAGGGTGGTGACAAAGTGAGACTCTGTCTGAAACAAGAATGTTTCTTTTTTATCAAGTACAGTGAAAAATCCTTCAGTCTTTATCTTAAGGCCTTTGAAATGACTTTTCCGTACTATTGGTTGCTTTTTGCTCGTGGTGTTGGCTTTTCTTTCTGTGCTTCTGTTTTGATCTCATTCTTGAGTTCTGAGTGTAGTTGGCCTGTGACTGGAAAAGTTACCCTGAGTTGTTCTGTGCTTGCTACTGTTAACCCTATTGGGGTAGAGCTATCTGTATTCAGGCTACTGGATCTGCTATTACTCTTAGGACTTTCAGGCCCACATAATCTCTTTGCTTATAGGCAGCCACCACCTTGATGTTCCATCTAATCTTCATAAATCTGTTCCTAACATGAGTATTTCCTGTCCTGATTAATGCTTGGAAAGTCATCCTTAATTCCTTTTTTCTTTTCTCCTGTGTTTGTGTGGGTTGGGAGGTTCTAGACCTCATTGCCCTTTTCTCACCTGTTGTAGTATTCTGTTGTCTTGTTCCATATCTATTGCTATCAGAGTAAAAACTTTAGACTGCAAATTTAAACATGTCCCCTTCATCAATCCCTAAAGCCTGAATTTTACAGGTCTTCGTTATGTTGTATTGATGACCTAAGTGCTCATTTGTCCTCATACATTTCTCAGGGAATCTTCCCAGCTAGTGTACATAGAAGGCAGTGAAATGAAAAGAAAGCACTGGCTCAGTGGCTAGGGCGCCAGCCACATACATCAGGGCTGGAGGGTTTGAACCTAGCCTGGGTCTGCCTGCCAAACAACAATGGCAACTACAACAAAAAAATAGCCGGGCATATTGTGGCAAGTGGCTGTAGTCCCAGCTACGTGGGAGGCTAAGGCAAGAGAATTGCTTAAGCCCAAGAGTTTGAGGTTGCTGTGAGCTGTGATGCTACGGCACTTGACCAAGTCTCAAAAAAAGAAAAGTAAGGACTATTACGTTCATGACAAAAAGGTGGCATCTCAAACTAGATGGCTTTCTGCTTATAAATATAGCTAGAAAATTTAGAGTCTGAGATCTTTCTGAGTCACCATTGCTAGAAATTCAAATTTCTCTCCTCTTAACCACCTTCTCTCTCTTTGTAATCCAGTCATGTAAAACTGCTTACCCAGTCAATCCTAAGAACATCTTTTGTATGTTATCCCGTTGTGTCTTCACAGCCAAGATTGTCTTCTCTGTTCCCACTCTATCTTTCTTTCCTTGGCAGACTTCTTACTCCTTGAAGATCCCAGTTCTTTATTGTATGAAGCCTTGAGTCTGTCTCTGTTAATAGCTTTTTCATGGTGATTTGTAATTACTTACATACGTAGTTTGTGTGCCACACTGTGATCTCCTAGCAGTCAGAGATTGCTTTTATTTTATTTATTGTCAGGGTATGATGCTCAATAAGTGTCAAATTGATATCATGTATATCATTTGACATATTCAGAAATAGATGGGTGGCAGTAAACTTTAACTGGTTCCAGTTAAAAAAAGGTTTCTTTAAATGTGCATTTCAGATAAGAGTAATATAAAAATGTATAAATACTACTCTTCTAGAATTCCTAGCAGGGGTGTCCGGTCTTTTTTTTTTTTCCTCTGCCACACATTGGAAGAATAAGAGTTGTCTTGGGCCACATGTTAAATACTTAACAAGCTGCTTAGGGAAAAAAAGTCCGTGCTTTTCATGGTAACACCACAGAGAAGTAAAAAAAAAGTCCTCACTAAGCTGGCATGTGACTGTGGGCCACAGGTTGGACATCCCGCTGCTTGTGTGTCGATTGAAGTTAATTTTGTGCTATTTGTGTAGGAAGGAAAAAAATAGTTCATTCGGGTTTCCAGGAAATCATCCTTTAAGGGTTCTTGCTTGTTGCCGTATTATAATCCCACAAAATATATATGTGTATAACTTGAATAATATTGCATAGTTGAGGCTTTTTGCTAACATCTTAATGTTTGTTTTCTAAATCATTGCTTCTCAAACTCTGTTAGGTCCATGCCCACTAACAAAGGAGATTTTATGGTCGGTCTTCTGTGGTAGATTAGACATATAATAGGGGATTTTTTTGGTGACGATAGTAGATGATGGTCTGTTTTCCAAGTAGAACATTGTATTTGAATATTCAGTAAGCTTTTTCAAGTTACTTACTATATGCAGCCTATTCCTAGAAATTCTCACATGCTGTGCTCCATTTCTTTACCCTTGAGAATTGCTGCTGTAATTGTTATGAAGTAGTGATTCATTGTGTTGTGATTTTATCTCTAAAACGACTGTTAAATGAAAGTCATTTTGTAATGGAGGAAAAAAGGAACACAGCTATTACATGTGGTGCAATTTCTCTATCAAACTTAGAAATTTTGGCAATAAAACTGCCTTTTGCACGTGAATCCTTTGAAAGCATATAAGGTAGCAGTTCTGAACCTGTGGGTCATGACCCATGGGAACTGTATTAAAGGGTTGTGGCTTTAGGAAGGTCTAGAACTGCTGATACAAGGTATTCCAATCTAGCAATGACTTAGTTGTAAAGATTCTTTGGGGTTGAATTCACATTTTGTTGAAAAGCCAAGGGGCCACGTGGCATGTCAGTCTTGATTTTTCTTTAATCCCATCTTATTTTTGATAAGGAAACAATAAAGATAGGTTTCTTTTTTTTTTTTCTTTTTTTTTGCTGTTTTTGGCCGAGGGCTGGGTTTGAACCTGCCGCCTTTGGCATATGGGGCTGGTGCCCTACTTCTTTGAGCCACAGGGCTGCCCCAGGCTAGCTTGCTTTCTACCTTACCAGCATTTTTACTGAATTAATCATTGGTGTTTTTTGGTTTGTTTTTTGAGCCAGTCTCTCACTCTGTCACCCTGGCTAGAGTGCTCCAGCATCATAATTCATAGCAACTTCAAACTCTTGGGCTCAAGAGATCCTTTTGCCTTAGGCATCCACCAGTAGGCCTAGGTAGTTTTTCTATTTTTAGTAGAGATGGAGTCTCACTCTTGCTCAGGCTGGTCTGGAATGCCTGAGTTCAAGTAGTCTGCCTACCTTGGCCTCCCAGATGGCCAGGCATGAGCCACTGTGCCCCGGCCAGTCATTGTTTTTAATAGTTAAACCCCATCCTCAGTAGTTAAAGAATTAGCTTAGCATATTTGTTGGAATATGCTGCAGGGTCTACGTGGATTATTGAAGAAGAGTGAGAAATGTTTTTTGAGAATTGGTATCATTTTAGACTTCTGAAGGTAAATACTTTGTGGTTTCTATCTAGTGTATTGTAATGTTTACTTCTAAAAAGTCAGATATTTGTGACCTTTCCAATTTTCCACTTAGCATTCATTCTTAAAGACATGTGTGATTTTTAAAAAACCATCTTCGGCTTAAAAAAGCATGAATTTATTTTTGTAGAAGATAGGAGGGTGTATCGTAGTATGGTTTTCTACTACTTGGGCTCATAATCAAAATCAGGAGGAGAAATTTGGGCTTCTTGGTCAGAGTGGTCCGTATCACATTGCCAGGGCTAGACGAAAAGATTATTTTCCTTGGGCCCAGAGTATTTTTATTAGGTCAAAATAGGTCAGAAGACATGTGAATTATATGTGCTTCATGAGGCCCTGGGTTCAAAACTAGTGAAATGCAGCTCACATGGCAATTAATGTATTTTTTGATTGCTAGTCCTGTTTTCTTTTTTATGACATGTTAAGTGTTATTGTTGGTGTTAATAAGGAAGGTTAGGGAACATAAAGACAGTTCCCTTGTGTGATATTACTTCAGAAGACCCCCTATTGGTTGGCCTTTGAGTTGTTAATGTAAATGTGAAAGCATCATGTTAAGGAACAACTACCAAATAAAATTTAAAACTTAGAAAATGTTGAATCATACAGCCAGAACTCTTTGAATACTGAGTGGATGCTAATGTTTTTTTTTTGAGACAGAGCCTCAAGCTGTCACTCTGGGTAGAGAGCTGTGAGCTGTGATGCCACAGCAACCTCAAACTCCAGGGCTTAACCTGCCTCAGCCTCTGAAGTAGGTGGGACTACAGGCACCCACCACAATGCCCAGCTGTTTTTTGGTTGAAGTTGACTTTGTTTGGCAGGCCCAGGCTGGATTTGAATCCATTAGCTCCCGTGTGTGGCTGGCACCTTAGCCGCTTGAGCTACAGGCATGGAGCCTCTAATGTCTTAAGAGCAAGTTTCTTTTTGTCTTTGGACATAATGTGTTGTTTGGAATTGCACGCTGTTGGAGTTTGATAGATAACTCAATAACAAGAATTAAAGTGAGGAAATAGGAAGTGGAAGCTCAGCGCCCATAGCACAGTGGTTGCAGCGTCAGCCATATACACTGAGGCTGGTGGGTTCAGACCAGGCCTGGGCCAGCTAGAATGATGACAGCCTCAACAGAAAATACCTGGGCATTCTGGCAGGTGCTTGTAGTCCCAGCTACTTGGGAAGTTGAGGCAAGAGAATCGCTAAAGCATAAGAGTTTGAAGTTGCTATGAGCTGTGACGTCATAGCACTCTACTGATGGTGACAAAGTCTCTGTCTCAAAAAAAAAAAAAAGAAAAAAAAGTAGGAAGTGGAAAGAGCACTAAGCTAGACTTGATATCTGGATGTGGTTTTGCTAGTTATTAGCATTTGGTTCTGAACAAAATGTATAACCTCTCGGGTGCTACTTTTTTTCTTCCTTGCAAATAGGGTTGAATTTCATTATGTCCCAGGTCTTTTGGACGCTACTGATTTGAAAATGTACAGGAGAACCTTCTGGTTTTTGTACTTTTAATTTCTGCTTTTACATATTTGCTGTGTGTTCTGCTAGTCTGTGGTAATTAAAGAACTCTTCCTGCCAGAGATACAGTGTAGTATTTATGGCTTGTTTTGTGTGGAAACCTTTGGAATACATACTTCTCACCAATGTTCATTTAGTGTTTTCATCAGCATATAGAGAAGGGTAGAATAGTGAAATAGTTCTTTGGATTTAATAAATTTAAATTGAGAAATAAGGCTGAAAAATTTCCAGAGTTATAAACTTTATAGTTTTTGTTGTATGTACTTGTATATACTGTTTTTTTTATGAGTCAGTTTTGTTTATATAAAAGTGGTGTAGCTTGTAACCTTTTCAGTACAGCTTCCAACTTGATTAAGTTTCAAGTTGCCTGATAAATGTAGTATTCATTTTCTGCTTTAAGTCAGGAAAACAACAAAGACAAACAAAAGACAATATTGAGGAAAATGTGGGTGGTTGTGCCTGTATTGAATATGCACAGACTCTTATTACTCCTTAAATAATACAGTGTAACAACTATGTACATAGCATTTATATCGTATTACAAGTAATCTAGAGATGACTTAAATAATTTTATCTAAGGGGGATTGAACATCTGTGGATTTTTTTTTCCCCATGGGAGGTCCTGGATCAGTTCTTCAGAGGCAGTAGCAAGAAAGGACTGCCCCTAAATTTGATGTTTTATCTATTTTTTGTGACAGTGGATTTTTAAGAGTGTAAATATAAATATTTACAAAATATCTGTAAAATAAGTTGTATGGTTCTGTAGCTGTGGAATAGGAGGAGCACTGATACTTGAAACTTAATGGTTACAGGAAGTTAAGTTCTTTGCTACACTGGTTTCTTTTGCTTAGTTTACCTCTTGGCTTTCTAAATGTCATCATCCTCCCTTACTCATATGCACAAATAGCTTATGAACTTGTTCACTTTTTCTAACTTGGGCCATGATATCTCTTTTAGCCTGAATTAAGGAAGTAGCATACTGTCTCTCTTCCCCTCCCTACTTTATCTTCATACTGCATTTAGAATTATCTTTTAATAAGAGCGCATTTGCTCATTCTTCATGTGAAAAATTTCAATGTAAAGTGTAGACACTGTAGTGAGTAGCTAGCAGCATCTACTTTTGTAGCCCTTTTATAAGGTTCAGTTCTTTGAAGATGTAAGAGTTCTGTATGGGTACTACACAAGTGCTGTTTCCTTCTCCTAGTATATTCTCTCCCAGTCTCTTTTGCCTAGTCAAGTGCTTCTTGTTTTCCAGAGTTCTATTTGAAAGTTACTACCCAACTCTTAGGTTAGTAGGTATATCCAATGTTACTACATCCATTGTACTTTACTTTCTTCAGGATTTCAGGCACTTTCCTGCCTTGCGTTCAAGGAAAAATTACTCAGTGATACTTGTCAAAGCACATTAAGGAAGAATTTATTCAGGACCATCATCATTGGTATAAAGAGCACTGCAATAGGGTTTTTGTATTAGGGGAGAGAGGTCAGGCTCAACTCTGAATACAGCAGGACTTTGTAGCCAAGCAGTGTGGGGCTCACTAAATGGAAAATCACTAAGAGGAACCATCAGGGATAATGGAGATTCTGGTTAGATAGATTGCTATGATGTGAATGTGTCTCCCACATTTCTATGTTGATGGTATTTGGAGGTGAGGCCTTTTTTAGGATTACATTTAGAATTAAAATTATTTGGGTCAGGCCTCCATAATGGTACTGGTGGTTTTATAAGAAGAGGAAGAGAGACATGGACAGGCATATTCTTGTCCTCTTGCCATGGGTTGATCATTGTCATGCTCTTAGACTTTGCAGCTTCTAGAACTATAAATTACCCAGTCCTAGTGCTCAGTCTCAGCAACAGAAAACCAAGATACTGACCTAACAGGTTTCTTTGTAAAGACAGGCTGGAGTGATCACATATCACCTAGGGGACAGTAGAAGATGAGAAACTAATCAGGTATCGGGGATGGGCAGTTCTTGCTAAAGTGACATAGCAGGGTTCTTTGTTAAAGCTAGAGTTAACTTTTTTATTTTATTTATTTATTTTTTATTGTTTAGACACAGAGTCTCACTTTGTTGCCCTTGGTAGAGTGCTATGGTATCACAGCTCACAGCAACCTCCAGCTCTTGGGCTTAGGTGATTTTCTTGCCTCAGCCCTCCCGAGTAGCTAGGACTACAAGCACCTGCCACAACACCTGGCTATTTTTTTGTTGTCGTTTGGATGGGGCCAGGTTCGAACCCTCCACCTTTGGTATATGGGGCCAGTGCCCTACTCACTGAGCCTCAGGTGCCGCCCAAGGTAGACTTTAAAAAGAAGTGCATAGATAGGTCTAGCGGAAGAGTCGGAAGCCAGACTTAAAGTTTGCCTAAGCGAAGACGTCTTTGTCACACAGTCTTTGTCTTTACTGTTACCTTACTGGCTATCTCAGATGTCTTCTGTCATGAAGGTATTTTGAAAATGATACATAAATGTGTAATTAGGGATAATTACCTGAGAACAGTAACACTGACTTTATTAAAATAGAATAATCAGAAGGATTATAGTGACATCTGTGGGTACTGTGGTTTGTATTCATGGCAGGAACATATTGTTCAAATGCTTGGTTTCTCAATCTTTTTTCCTAGCAGAGGATTTAGATTTAGATATCTCATGCTAAAGACTAGATTTGGTATAATTATTTGAGATCTATGGAAGTTTTATTTTTAATAAAAAGTGAATATATACTATTAGATATATTGCTGATGATAATGAGTCTTCATTTTTCAGTGTTCTTCAGAACATACCTTTTATATATTTCATACTGGCTGTTTTTACATGGTGGAAATCCTGGACCATTGCTTTTCAAAGTTTGGTTCCTAGTCCCTTTGTACTGAATTACCTGTGTTTAAAAATGCCACATAATCCGAGTCAAAACCAAATGAATGAGAATGTCTGGGTGCACAGTTAATCATGCTCTTATTTTAAAAAAATAAGTTAAATTTTTGATCTTAGGGGAGTGTGGGTCCTTAAAGTCTGGAGAAGTATCTTTCTTTTTTTTTTTTTTTTTACTAGAAGCAAATATAATACATACTCTGGGAGTTAGTAAGATCAATTGGCTCTTGCCAGTACTCTTTTTGCCTTGTAATCCCCCCCCCCCAATAGTCTCACTATGTCGCCCTCAGTACAGTGCCGTGGCATCATAGCTTACAGCAACCTCAAACTCTTGAGCTTAAGCCATTCTCTTGCCTCAGCCTCCCAAGTAGCTGGGACTATAGGCACCCACCACAATGTCTGGCTATTTTTTGTTTGTAGTTGTCGTCGTTTGGCAGGCCTGGGCTGGGTTTGAACCCACCAGCTCCTGTGTATGCGGCTGGCTCCCTGGCCCCTGAGCTACAGGTGCCAGGTGCCCAGTCTTTGCCTTGTAATTGTTTTTTAACCCTTGGATCTAGCTGGGTGTTGTGGTACCTTGTAATTGTTAATTAAATTTTGTCACTTGGGGGTTAGAGAACCATGGGAAAACCTTTTCTTCCAAACCACAGAAACATAACAATATTATTGTAAAGATTTCTCTGCTTCCTAAGGACATACCTCTTATATATCATAGTTCCTTGGTTGGATCAAAATTTTTTAGAGGTTTGTGGCAGTAATTGGTTTACATTAGTGCTTAGTTTTTATGCTGCATGTAAATGTGCTATTATGGGTTAAGGAATGCTGTGTTTTTGCTCCTAGGAATCTTTTGGTTAAGTAAAAACTTGGCTACTTGTATTTTATTTAATGTATACATATTTTAGGTGGAGATTGTTTTTAACTTTTGCTACTGATGTTTCCATACTGATTACATTCATGAAAAGTTAAGGGGTTTTTTGGCTAAAAACTTTCAATTTTATTAGAATACTGATTTTTTCCCACTTTGTTTCGTAAGATTTGTTTGTAATAACTATTTTTTTATTTTATAATAGTTGACAAAACTTGAGTGTGTTTGAAATATATAGTATCATCATGATTTGATATACATATATTATGTAACAATTAAACACATTCATTGCCACCTATGCTTTATTTCCTAAGACTTATCCATCTTATATCTGGAAGTTTGTATCATTTGACCAACATTCTCCTATGTCTGACACTGCTCCCCACCACTTCCCTAGCAGCCGGCATTCTTAGGTTCCATTCATAAGTAACATAGACAGGGCAGGCATGCCTTGGAAATATGTGGGGTTTGGTTCTAGACTACTGCAATAGGGGAATGTATTGAAATAAATCTGATCAGCCTTTTTTTGTTTGCTTGTTTTAGTCAATTAAGTGTTCAAT
This sequence comes from Galago senegalensis, assembly GCA_963575145.1. NCBI lineage: Eukaryota > Metazoa > Chordata > Mammalia > Primates > Galagidae > Galago > Galago senegalensis. Next base: position 15,500 of record CAUYTI010126586.1, read on the forward strand.
AGCATTATGTCTAATGAAACAATATATATACCATAATTTAAATACATCTGAGCCTTCAGTGAATTATAATCTTTTGCTGGTGGGGAGGGTCTTGTCTCAGTGTTGATAGCTGCTGACTGATCAGGGTGGTAGTAAGTGAAGGTTGGGTGGCCGAAGCAGTTTCTTAAAATTAGATAACAATGAACTTGGCCATATCGATTGGTTCTTCCTTTCATGAAAGATCTCGGTAGCATACGCTACTGTTTGATAGTGTCTTACTCACAGGAGAGTATTTAAAATTAGAGTCAGTCTTTTCAAACCCAGTTGCTCCTTTATTAACTAAATTTATTTAATATTCTAAATCCTTTGTTGTCATTTAAATAATGTTCTAACATTTTTACCAAGAGTAGATGCCATCTTAAGAAACCATTTTGGTCAGGAGTATCCGAGCACTCTGGGAAGCCCAGGCAGGTGGATTGCCCTGAATTTACAAGTTCAAGACTAGCCTGAGCAAGGGCGAGACTCCATCTGTAAAAATAGCTGGGCATTGTGTGGCAGGCGCCTTTAGTCCCCGCTACTTGGGAGGCTGAGGCAAGAGAATTGCTTGAGTCTTAAGAGTTTGAGGTTGTTGTGAGCTATGATGCCCTGGCCCTCTACTGAGGGTGACAGAGTGAGACTCTGTCTCAAAAAAGAAGAAAAAGAAACCACTTTGTTTATCCATAAGAAACAACTCCTCATCCATTAAAGTTCTCTCATGAGATTGCAGCATTTTTTTTTCCCCGCAGTTTTAGGCTCCACTTCTCGTTCTCTTGATGTTTCTGCCACATCTGTAGGTGCTTCTTCCAGTTGTTACAAACTCTCCTTTGGAGGAATCATACTATATGTGACAGCTATAGTTTACAGAATACCTTTCTTAAATAACAAGCCTTGACAATTGAAATGACTACTTGATCCATGGGTTGGAGAAGGGATATTGTGTTAGTAGGCAGGAAAACAACATTAATCTACGGTACCTCTCCTTTAGAGCTTTTGGGTTACCAGGTGTATAGTCAGTGAATGGTGATACTGTGAAAAAGAATTCTTTTTATTCTGAACAATAAGTCTCAACATTGGGTTTAAATACTCAGTAAACCATGCAGTAAACAGATGTGTCATCATCCAAATATGTCATACTTTATTACTGTAGCTTTTAATACAGTTTTAAATAGGGAGTGTGATACCTCTTGTGTATGCGCATGCGCTTGTTGTGTGTATGTATACAAAGTCATCCAGACTTTGTTCTATTTATAGAGCACAGGCAAAGCAGAGTTTGCATAATTAATTCTTAAGGGCCCTAGGATGTTTGGAATAAATGAGCGTTGGCTTGATCTTAAAGTTACTAATTGCATTAGCTCCCAGAGTCAGTCTGTCCTTTGAAGCTCTGAAGCTAGGCATTGACTTCTCTTAGCCATGAATGCCCTGAATAGCATCTTCTTCCAATGGCAAAGTATCATGTCTTTATCATGTTGTAAAGTGTAGCCATTTTTATCAGTCATCCTAACTAGATCTTTGGATAAATTACTGCCACTTCTACATCAGCATTTGTTGCTTCATCTTGCACTTTTATGTTATAGAGACAGTTTCTGTACTTAAACTTCATAAACCAATGTATGCTAGCATCCAACTTTTCTGCAGCTTCCTCAACCTCTGTCTTCATAGAACTGAAGAGGGTGAGGGCCTTGTTCTGCATTTGGCTTAAGGGAATGTTCTGGCTGGTTTGATCTTTTCTCCAGACTAAAACATTCTCCTATCAGCAGTAAGGTTGTTTGGCTTCTTACAATTTGTGTGTTCACCACAGTAGCACTTTCAGTTTCTTCCAAGAAATTTTTCTTTGCATTTACAACTGGCTGTTTGCCACAAGAGGCCTATCTCAGCTTTTGACATTCCTTCCTTTCTAACCTTGTTTCTAGCTTTTGCTTTAAAAGTGAGAAGTATACAATTCTTCCTTTTACGGTAATATTCGGAACCCTCATAGGGTTAATAATTGGCCAAATTTCAATATCGTTGTGTCTCAGGGAGAGAGAGGCATAGTCAGGTGGAGCAGTTAGAACATATATAACATGTATTAAGATCACCATTTAATTTGGAAGGTTGGTGGTGCCCCAAAACAATTTACAGTAGTAACACCAAAGGTCACTCATCAGAATACAAAACAAATTACAGTTGTAATAGATAACAGTACTAATGAAAAAGTTTGACATACTGAATTGCCAAATGTGACACAGACACAAAGTTGGAAAAATGACACCAATAGACTTGGCTGGACACAGGGTTGCCATGAACCTTTAGTATGTTAAAAACAACAACCGGAACCTAACAAAGCCATCAAACGATAGTATCTATGAGGTATGGTAATACAAAATGTGATGAAATGAGGTGTGCCTGTATTGACTTTCTATCTCTGCCTCTTTTCACTTAGCTTAATGTTCTCCAGATTTGTCCATGTTGTTGCAAGTGGCAAGATCTTGGTTTTCTTATGGTTGAACAATATTTGGTTGTATAATGGGTACCATTTTTCTAACTCATCTGCCTGTGGATACTTAGGTTGCTTCTAGATCTTGGCTGTTGTGAGTACTGCTGCAGTGCACATCCTGCAGATACCTCTTGAGATACTGATTTCATTTCCTTTGTATCTATGTATAGAAATGGGGTCATTGGATTATATGGTGATTCTGTTTGATTTTTAGAGGAATGTTCATACTATTTTCCATAATGACTATACCAGTTTATATTTCCATCAACAGTGCAAGAGGATTCCATTTTTTTCCATAGCCTTATCAAAACTTAATGGTGTTTTTTCCATAATAGCCATCTTAACAGATGTGAGATAATCATTGTGGTTTTGGGTTGCATTTGTCTGGTGATTAGTGATGCAGAGCACCTTATACCTGTTGGACAATTGTACATTGTCTTTAAAAAAATCGGGTTCTTTATTTTTTATTGGATTATTTGGTTTTTTGCTGTTAGTGAGTTCCCTGTGTATGTGCATGTGCTTGTGTGTGTATGTATATCAGCATATATATAATTTTTTGAGACAAGGTTTTGTTCTCTTTTCTAGGCTGGAATGTAGTGGAATGCAAGCAATTATAGCTTGCTGCAACAATGAATACTTGGGTTCAGTAGTCCTCTGACCCCAACCTCCCAGGTAGCTGGGACTGTAGGTGTGCACCATCATGCCTGTTTGATTTTTTCCCCTTTATTTTCATTCCCCTCTTTCCTTATTCTTTTCTCCTTCTGTCTCTTTCTTTTTCTTCTTTTTAGACAGGGTCTTGCTTTTTGCCCAGACTAGTCTCAAACTCTTGGCCTCAATTATCTTTTCACATTGGCCTCCTGAAATGCTGGCATTACAGGTGTGAGCCATGGCACCCAGTCCCTTGTCTATTTTTTGATACTAACCTCTTTTCAGATGTATGGTTTGCAGATATTTTCTCCCATTTTTTAGGTTGTCTTTTCAAGTTGATTGCTGTTTTTACTGCATAGTAGCTTTTTATTACTAGTTTGATGCAGTCATTTATTTTTGCTTTTGTTGCCTGTACTTTTGGTAGAAAAAAATTACCATGAAGACCAATACAAGGAACTTTCCTGCTGTATTTTCTTCTAGAAGTTTTATCATTTCAGACTTTATATTATAAAGTTTTAATGCATTCCAAGTTAATTTTTGTCTATGGTATAAAATAGATAACCTGTTTTGTTCTGCATGTAGATAGTTTTCTTAGTACCATTTATTGAAGACTTTTTTTATTCCCCATTGTGTATTCTTGGGACCTTATCAAAGATGAGTTTGGTGTTCTTTTCTGTTACTGTCTTGCATCTGTTTTTATGCCAGAGTCATACTTTATTACTGTAGCTTCTAATACAGTTGTAAATAGGGAGTGTGATACCTCCACCTTTATAGTTCTTTCTCAAAATTGCTTGACTATTTAGGTTTTTTTGTTGTTTCATACTAATTTTAAGATTGTTCTATTTTTATGAAAAATACCATTGAAATTGATAAAAGTAAAATTAAGTTGAAATGGTCTTTTTTCTAATTAAAAAACTTTTTTTTCTATCCTGACTCAGGTTCTTACGGCAGGCTTTAGAAATAAAGTTGAAGTATTGATACTGTATGGTGTCATCACTAGCTGTGTAACGGATATGGAATATCAGAAAGTAAAGGAATAGCTTTAAAATGTTCCAGGAATTTGGAAAGAATTCTTAGATTTAAACAGATGTTAAAATACATTCAGGGTCACTTAGTTTTCTGAGGAACTTTTACTGGGTAATCTTTTTGGTCTAGGACCTACCTCTTAGGAAATTTCTATAAGCAAGCAAAGTCTTTTAAGCTATAATTTTGTGTGTGAAACTATTTCTCTGCATTTTTTTTCCGGCTGCCACTTGACTTTGTTTTATAATGTTGTGTTAAATGGTAAACTTTGGCATGTTGATTTATTTCAGCAAACAGTGATTTATGACCTGACCATAGCAGTTTAGGGGCTCTACCTGAGGTGGTTGAAGGAAAAGCTTCTATCCAGTCAGTGAAGAAACACAGCAGAGAAGAAATTATTTGATTTGTCAAAGTCTTACTTGGACTTCTCTTCCCTTATGGGACGTTCAAGACAATATAACTAATAACCATTTGTCTACCTGTGATTGGCTGAGCTTAAGTTTTATTTTCATTGTGAAAGGGTAAAGTTTTAGAGTAATGGCCTCTGGTTTATTGGTTTTTGTTTGTTTTGAGACCATCTCATTTTTTCGTCCTTGGTAAAGTACCTTGGTGTCATAACTCACAGCAGCCTCCTGGGGTCAAGTGATCCTGTTGTCTCTGCTTCCCAAGTAGCTGGGCCTACAGGTGCCTGCTACAATGCCCAGCTGTTTTTAGAGATGGGGCTTCGCTCTGGTTCAGGCTGGATTTGAACTCCTAAGCTCAGGCAGTCCACCTGCCTTGGTCTCCCTGAGTGCTAGGATTATAGTTGTGAGCCATTGCCCTGCCTGATTAATAGTTATCCCTTGAGTTCAAAAGTTCCAGATCAGCTTGAACAAGAGCGAGACCCCATCTCTACTAAAAATATAAAAATTAGATAGGTGTTGTGGTTGCCTGTTAGTCCTAGAGGAGGCTGGGGCAGGAGGTTCACTTGAACCCCAGGAGTGTGAAGTTGCTGTGGGTTGACACCATGGCACTCTGGCCTGAGGCAGCAGACAAACAAAAAAGTTATGTGTAGCAATCTACTTGTATAAATTGTTGAAGAAATACTTTTATGTAAATGAACCAAACTGTGGGTATGTTTGGAATTTAAAATTTTTCACCTTATTCCTCCTTATTGTGGTTTGTTGTGTCAGAGACTTAAAATCATTGATGTTAATGAAAGCAAGTAAAATAATAGTGGGTTTGCTTCAGAATAAATCAGTGAAATCTGGTATACTCAGGAAATTCAAGAAATTCGAAGGTGGGCTGTCCTGGACTGTAGATGCAATGTAAAGAGTGAACATAATTTTTGTACACAGTAGGTTTTAGTTGATATAATTGGGAGGCACCTAGAAGTTAAGTGGTGGTTTAGATACTGTTGAAAAGTTGGAAGATTTTCGAAGACCCTTGAGTGAGGGGTGTATAGTAGTGCATCTGGTGCAAATCAACCCAGCAAAGTTTAACGTAACAAATGAATTATCAAAACTCAAGGGGGTGGTATTTCCTCTAGAGATACTGATGAAGCACACATAGATATGTCGAGCATCCTACTGCCTACCAAGTGCTGTGGGTATTATAGACAATACAGTTAATATAGCCTCTTTAGAAAGAAATAGGGAGATTCCTTAAAGATCTCAAATTAGATTTCCCATTTGACCTCACAGTCCTTCCACTAGGCATCTACCTGGAAGAAAAAAAATTTTACCATAAGGACATTTGCACTAGATTTTTTATTGCAGCTTAATTTTTAATCACCAGGACAAGGAAACAACCTAAATGCTCATCAACTTAGGAGTGGATTAATAAATTGTGGTACATGCATGCTATGGAATACTATTCAGCCATAAAAATGGAGACTTAACATCTTTTGTAATATCCTGTATGGAGTTAGTAGAGACAGAGTCTCAAGCTGTTGCCCTGGGTAGAGTGCTGTGGCATCACATCTCACAGCAACCTCAAACTCTTGGGCTGAAGTGATTCAACTAATTTTGGCTATCCTGTTAGCACATGGCAGATGTTGTATAAATAGTAGTGCATTAATCACAGCATGATACAATGAAAATAAAAGTTAGTGTTAGGGCAAGGACTCTAACCTGTTATGTTTTCCACTTAAGTCTGTGGTCTGGTTTATTTTTATTTCTTTTTTAATATTTTTTTTGGAGGCAGAGTCTCACTGTCACCCTGGCTAGAGTGCAGTAATGCAATCATAACTCACCACAACCTCAGATTTTTTTGGGCTCAGCCTATCTTCTGAAGTAGGTGGGACTATAGGCATGCCCCATAATACCAAGCTGTTTTCTATAAAAATTTAAAAAAAATTTTAAAGACCCAGACTGGTCTCAAACGCTTGGCCTTAAGCAATCCTCTCACCTTGGCCTCCCAGTGTGCTGGGTTACTGGCAGGAACCACTACTCCCAGCATCATTTTTAAAAAATATTTTGTCTTTTGAACTATGATAACTATCCTTCTCAGAGAATTCCTTGAATAAATTAAACAATGTGTCTTAAGTTTGTAACAATGACCAGCATGTACAATTTGATTATAAAATTTTATTTTCTTTTTTTGTTTTATACTATGAGTAAACAAATTTATTTAGATTTTGGCACAAAGAACTATATTACTATTTCAGCATTATTATTTTCAAGTAACTTGATTTTTATTTAGTAATAGCTGATATTCTTGTCTTTCCTTAATTTTCACTTATAGTCAAGCATAGCTGAGTACATTCTAGGGCAGTGATTCTCAACCTTTCTAATGCCGTGCCCCTTTAATACAGTTCCTCATGTTGTGGTGACCCCCAACCATAAAATTATTTTCATTTCTACTTCATAACTGTAATTTTGGTATTGTCAAGAATCATAATGTAAATATCTGATATGCAGGATGTATTTTCATTGTTACAAATGGGTCACGACTCACAGGTTGAGAATCACTGTTCTAGGAGGTAGAACAAGTGAGATTTTGGAATAAAAACAGAGGGAGGTGAAATGTGGCATTACTTATTAGCTGCAGCAAAATTCTTTTCTCGTTAATAAAAAAATTGTTAAAATTTAACTTTTGTAATGGTGTGTTTAATACCCACTAATAAGATGAATTTGGGAATTATTTTTTTCTTGGAGACAATCTCACTTTGTTACCCTGAGTAGAATACAGTAGTGTTGTCACAGTTCAAAGTAACCTCAAAGTCTTGGGCTCAAGAGATCCTCTTTCTTAGCTCAGCCTCCCTAGTAGCTGGAACTACTGGCATTGGCCACGACTGGTTATTTTTTCTGTTTTCAGTAGAGATAGGAGGATATCTCTTTTGCTCAGGTTAATCTTGATCTCCTGAGCTCAGGCAATCCATGTGCCTCAGCCTCTCAGAGTGCTAGGATTACAGGCATGAGCCACCTTGGCTGGCCTGAATTTGGGAATTTTACAGTATGTTTGGACCTGAAGTATTTATGGTCTTTTGGTCCTGCAGTAGTTCTCAAATTTATGGCAATTTAATGATAGTAATAGGATACTTAGTATGCTGTATTTTTTTTTTTAACATTTATTTAATTATTTATTTATTGAGGCAGAGTCTCACTTTGTCACCCTTGATAGAGTGCTGTGGCATTACAGGTCACAGCAACCACCAATTCTTGGACTTAAGCGATTCTGTTGCCTCAGCTTCCCAAGTATCTGGGACTACAGGTGCCCGCAACAATGCCCAGCTGTTTTTTGGTTGTAGTTGTCATTGTTGTTTGGCAGGCCCAGGCTGGATTTGAACCCACCAGCTGTGGTGTATGTGGCCGGTGCCCTTAGCCCCGCTGAGCTACAGGTTCTGAGCCAGTAAGCTGTATTTTAAGAGAGAATTACAGTGAAACATTTCTTGTTTTCTGAAATGGCATTAGATCCAGAAGTAAAAGAAACATTGAACTAGAACAATGGGAAAGGAAAATGTCCTGTGGCGTTTATTGGCACAGTGACTGGTAACTGGTTGTAGGTTGAAGGCAAGGTGATTTTTTTGAAGGAAATGTTGTCGTCACTAGTGTTATATAGAGATGAAGTGGGAAGACAGAGAAGAGCTGAAAAGTTTAGCTGAGTTAGTAGGAATGATGAAACATACATCAGTGGACTCAGAGGAGTGAAAATAGGGATAGTGGGAAGCAGTAACCAAAGAGCATGTCTAGCAAGAATTAACTTGATGGTAAGGGGCAGTGAGAGAACAAACCATACCACTTGTTAATAGGCTCAAGAAGAGAGTTAACAGTCACACTTGGGTTTAAACTTCAGCTGTTTGTTTTTAGCGAGTTAACTTTAAAAAATTACTATTAGTGATTATAGATTTACCTGCAATTGTAAAAAATAATAGATCACAACAGTAATATCTTGCCTAACTATGCTCTTCATGACCTCAGCATTGACATCAATACAGTCCACTGACCCTGTTCAGATTTCATCAGATTTATATGCGTTGGAAGTGTATTTAGTTCCATGCAATTTTACTGCATGAGTAGATTAATATGACCACCGATATATTTAAGGCAGATTTATCAAGATTACTTATGCAGCTCTTCTGTAGCACAGCCATATTCTCTTCCACCCTTCTCAAACCCCCAGCAACCACTAAGCTGTTCTCAGTCTGTATAATTTTTATAATTTTAAGAATGTTATGTATAAATGGAATCATTTTTTTCATTCATCATAATTCCCTTGAGAACCATTCACATCATTGTGTTCTTGTTTTATTGCTGAATATCCTATAGTATTCCATGGTATGGATGTACTACAATTTGTTTTTATACACTGTTGGAGGAAATGTGAATTGTTCCTGGTTTTTGCTGTCAGCAGCATAGGTATTGTGACATTCATGTACAGAGTCTTCTGGAAACGTAATTTTTCCTGTCTCTGACAAATTCCCAACAGTGCAATTGCTAGATTACATAGTAAGTTAGCGGGTGGCGCCTGTGGCTCAATGGGGTAGGGCGCTGGCCCCATATGCCAGAGGTGGTGGGTTCAAACCCAGTCCCAGCCAAAAACTAGAAAAAAAAAAAAAAAGAACTTGTTGTACATAGTAAGTTAGCTGCTGAACTTTTTATTGATAATTAACATGCAGGAAAATCTTTACTGTCATCAGTTATCAGACCATATTGTTATAAATTGTCACTGTTGCCAGAATTTTGTCTTCATGTTGTCCGCACTCTAGGCATATTTTATCGGTCATTATATGCATACCTGAATTTTTTTTAAGGAAAGGAGTTTATTGGATGCTAATTAAAAGTTTTAATATTTGTATCTAATGTGGATTGATAATAAACATACCAAATCTGGTTTTCATTTTGCTCATGATATAAGCAACTTTTCTTGGATAACCTGTACTTTAATGTTTGGTCAATACATACTGGGGAACAAATTAAGGTGATTTATTTTTAACCTATCAAACTTTTTGAGCTCTATTATTTTTAAGGTACATTTGCTTCCACTCTTTATTTTTTGAGACATTTAAAAATTATTAAGGAATATTCAAAGAGTAATACACAATCTAGAATCTGCTGTTTGTAGCAAAGGTTTATACCTACTTGTACTGCCATTTAAAGAGAAAAAATAACATTATTGGATGTTACTTTATCTTTGAAAATTTAAGAGACTTAAAAGAATTGAAGTATATGTTGTAGCTATAGCAGACTTACAGTTTCTAAACCTGGCTGGCTGGCTGTCAGAATCACCTAGGAAGTTAATCTTTTAAAGATTTTTTAAAAAGATTTTATTTTATTTTATTTTATTTTTGAGACAGAGTCTCACTATGTTGCCCTCAGTATAGTGCTGTGGTGTCACAGCTCACAGCAACCTCCAACTCCTGGGCTCAAGTGATCCTCTTGTCTCAATCTCATGGGTAGCTGGGACTACAGAGTAGCTAGGACTTCAGGTGCTGGCTTTTTTTTTTTTTTTTTTTTTTTTGCAGTTTTTGGCTGGGGGCCCGTTTGAACGTGCCACCTCCGATACTGGCACCCTACTCCTTTGAGCCACAGGCGCTGCCCAATGGTGCTGGCTAATTTTTAGAGACAGAGTCTTGGTCTTCTCGGGCTGGTCTTGAACTCCTGACCTCCAGCAGTCCTCCTCCCATCTGGGCCTCCCAGAGTGCTAGGATTACAGGTGTGAGCCACTGTGCCTTCCTTAAAGATTATTGAAAGAGGTCGAGGACTAAGAATCTTAATGTTTGAAAAGCACCTCAGTTTCTTTTCTTTTTTTAGAGAGAGTGTTGTGGCGTCACACAGTTCACAGCAACCTCCAACTCCTGGACTTAGTCTGTATTCTCTTGCCTCAGCCTCCCCAGTAGCTGGGACTGTTGGAACCTACCATGGTGCCTGCCACAACCCCTGGCTGTTTGTTTGTTTGTTTGTTTTGTTGCAGTTTGGCGGGGGCTGAGATTGAACTCATCACCCTTGGTATATGGGGCTGCTGCCCTACCTACTGAGCCATAGGCACCGCCCTTAGTTTCTTTTGATACATAGTTAAGTTTGGAAAATTAAAAAAAAAAAAAAAGGTCCAGAGAGGAATAATTTGTTCTGTTGTTTATTCGATTTTATTCCATTAATTATCCTTAACAGCTTTGGCATACAGTAAATTTTCAATAAATTAAATATTTGTTAAATGAGTCCTGTGTGTGTGCATCACATGCCCTGTGCATGCTGGGGGCGAGTGGAGCAAAAGTTGGTGGCAGCTGTTCATAAAACACCATGCAACAAACGAAAAGCTTAAAGAAATGTATTTTGAGTAAATTCACATTTACTGTATTATGTAAGTCATTTGGCACAAAAACAAAGTTTAACAGTTATCCAAAATAAGCACATAGCAATCACAGAGTGCTGTTGATCCCACGTAGTAAGCAAATGAGTTTAGTTGGATTCATTGCTGGCTGTATGTCCTCAAAGTACACACTATTCTGTTTGCAAATTTGTCTTTTTGATATTTTTCTTAACCGTTTCCAGTGTTCCATAGTTTCCTTTGCCTCTAGTTTTGAATATTTTAATTTTTGGATTCTTGAGAATGTTGAGAATGGTTTTTGTCGTGAATGATGACATCCTGGATTGAAAAATAATTCTCTTTGTCACATCCATCTTTTTTCTTTTGGTGCAGATATTACTTCTTTGTCTCCTGGCATTTAGTGTTACTGTGGAAAAGTCTGAAGTTAGCCTGGTTTTGTTTTATAGGTGATGTCTGCTTGGATGCTTTTAGAATTCTTTATGGGTGAAACTCAGCAGCTTCATTAGGATATGAGGACATATGTCAGTTTTTACCGGGTCTGCACTACTTTTTCCTGGCATGTGGTAGCCTCTTTCAGTCTGCACATTCAGATTTTCCTTTATTTCAGGGAGGTTTTGTTTTGCTATCCCTTTGCGTGTGTCTCCCTGTTGAAGGACTGCCAGTTGTGCATGTGTTGGCTTTTAGCATTCGTGTCTGGCATCTTATCTCTAGGTACTTTCGTGTTCGTCCTTTTGTCCAGTGTACTTTGTGTTATTTTTCTGTTCTAATTTAGTTCCTTGTGGTTGACATTGCTTTTAGCAGTGTTGACTCTCAAAATGTGGTTTTCATTTCATTTTTCTCTCAAGTACTTCTTCCCTGCCTTCCTCCTTTTGCATCATCCTTTTTTGTTTTATTTTGTTTCATAAGATTTATGTTGTCTTTATTCTTGTGATAGAACCAAATTTGTCCGAGTTTGCTGAAATTTCTTTCAAAGTGTTTTTTTCAGCTGTTTATATTGTATAACCTCACTTTGATCTCTACAGGTTTTATGTGGGAAGTTTCTGTGTATCTCGAGTAAACTCATTCTTTAGGGGCGGGATGTGCACAGTGTTAAATTCTTTTTGATTCTGCTTCTGTTCTGGATACTATTTTATTTGTACCCTTAAAATTTGGTGGTTTATTCTTAATCCAGATCAGGGATAGAGATAATAAAGTGGGAGGTTTTGGTTTCTCTAAACTTGGACTATATTTGATGAATTCTCTTTTCAGGGATCTTATCTGGAGGTCCAGGCAAAGGTGTTTATAGTGGCAGGGTTCTTTTTTGATTCTGAAAGTTCTCTCTTCATTTGCTCCCCTACAAGGTCCCCCCTTCTTTTTCCTTACGTTTTCAAAATATGTAGACTTTAGAGGAACTGGTCCTATACTTTAGTGTGGAATAATTGTCTCTTAAAAGCATTTGTTGGTGCCAGTTTGTTGGGTTGGAATTATTCCCTTACTGGATCAGATTACGTTTTCTTTTTGACATTTTAATTTTGGTGGGTGTTATGGAGGGCATACAGACATATTGTTGTCATTCTGGAAGTCTATTTTTAATATTGCTAAGCGTTAATCTTCTCTGACACGTGAAGATGACTGACTCTGGACTGAAGCTTAGGTTGCCTGATTGAGTGCTCTTTTTAGTAAACGAGTGTCTCTGAAACTGCTTAGACCCAACTATCCTTTAAAGGAATATTTTACGTGGTAGTGTTAAAAATAAAGAGACAATTCACATGTCATACAGTTATCACCACCACCACCCCTCCCCCATACTTATTAGCAATCATTTATTTTTCTCTTCAACCTGCAGTTCTACCAACTACTGAACTACTTTCTGTCCATAGATTTTTTTTCTGAGTATTTTGTATAAATGGATTACACAGTCGTGGTCTTTTGTGATTGGCTTCTTTGACTTAGCATAATGTTTTTGAGTTTCTTTCATGTTACATAATGTATCAATACCTGATTCTTTGTCTTTGAAATTAAAAGTTCTTTACCTGGGTAGTTCTTGGAGCATATGAAGTACATGTAAGTCTTCTATAAGAGACTGTCGTATACAGCTCACTCTTGGGTTTATATAGCCATGCAACATTTTCTATTCAAAGTATCCCATAGTATTAGGGGTTGAGAGATGAGGAGTTAGGGCTTGTTTCTACATAAATGATATAGTAGATATGTTTTATTTTGAAAACATACATATTTTGTTAATGTATAATTCACATACCATGCAATTCGGCCATTTAATGATTCAGTGAATATATTTTTTAATATATTCATGGTTGTACAATAGTCACCAAATTAATTTTAGGACATTTTTATCATTCAAAAATAAAGCCTTTAGCTGTTACCCTTTAATCCCCCATTCACTCTTACCTCTAGGAAACCATTAATACACCTTGTCTCAACAGATTTGCCTATTCCGATGCTTCATATAAATGGACTCATCTGGTCTTCAGTGACTAGGTTATTTTACTTAGCATAATAGTTTCAAGGTTCATTGATGTTTAGCATGTATTTGTTTCTTGTTTTTTTTTTTTTGAGAAACAGTCTTTGTCGTCTCATCTCCACCCCACTCCCCACCCCCGTAGTCTCCCCTGGTAGAGTGCTGTGGGGATAGCTCACAGCAACCTCAGACTCTTGGGCTCAAGTGATTCTCTTGCCTCAACCTCCCAAGTAGCTGGGACTACAGGCACCCACCATAATCCCTGGCTATATTTCTGTCTGCCTCAGCCTCTCAGAGTACTAGGATTATAGGTGTGAGCCACCACACCTGGCACTGAATGTATTCATTTCTTTTTGCTGCTAAATAATAATCTTTGTATGGATATACCAAATTTTATATATTAATTGATAGGCATTTGGTTTGTTTCCAGTTTTTGACTATTAAGAATAACATGCTATGGACATTTATGTAAAAGTGTTTGTGTAGGCCTATGCATTCATTTCTCTTTTTTTTTTTTTTTTTTTGAGACAGAGTCTTACTTTCTCCCTAGAATGCCATGGCCTCATGGCTTATATAACCTTGAACTCCTCGCTCAAGTGATCCTCTTGCCTCATAGCTGGACTATAGGCGCTCACAACACCCAGCTATTTTTAGAGACCTTAGAGTCTTGGTCTTGCTCAGGCTGTTCTTGAATTCTGAACTCAAGCAATCCACTTGCCTCAGCTTCCCAGAGTGCTGGCATTACAGATGTGAGTCACCGTATCTGGCCCTTCATTTCTCTTACAGATGTATGTAGTAGTGGAATGGCTGGACCTGTACGTTATATAACTCTGCGTTTAACACTTTCAGGAACTTTCAAACTTGTTTTCTAAAGCAGCTACAATATTTTACATTCCCACCAGCAGTGTGTATAGGGGGTTCCTATTTCTTTACCTTCTTACCAACACTTATTGTCCATATTTTTGACACTATCCTAGGGAGTGTGAAGTGGTATCTTCACATGCAGATCTTCAAATGCAGGTTTGATTTGCATTTCCCTAATCTAATGCTTTATTAGTTTTTTTTCCTTTCTTTTTTTTCTTTAAAATCTATTTTCTTTAAAAAATTTTACAGTATGTTTTAAGGTATACAACATAATGTGATGGGGTACATATAGACAGTAAAATGGTTAGCAGAGTAAAGCAAGTTAATGTATACATTATCTCTATAGTTAACTTTTTTGGGTATTGAGAGCAGCTAAAGTCTACCTATTTAGTGGCAATCCCAAATATAGCATAATTTTATTAACTATAGCCTCATGTTGTACATTAGATCTCTAAACCGGTTTTTATTTTTATATATATATATATATATATATGTATGTGTATATATATATGCATGCTACTCTCTAACCTCTGACTTATATTTCCCCATTTGCCCCACCACCACCCTTTTTATTCCTACTGACTTTATTTTTTAACGATTACATGTATAAACGAGATCATGCAGTATTTTTCTTTCTGTGCCTAGTTTATTTCACTTAGCATAATGCCCTCCAGGTTCACCAAATGGAAGGTCTCCTTTTTTACAGCCACACAATACTTCATTGTATATGCAGACCACAGCTTCTTTACCAATTAATCCATTGTCAGACAGTTAGGTGGTTTTCTACATCTTGGCTCTGCTTCATTAGTTTTTCATTTGCTTCTTGGCTGTTTGTATTTCATCATTGGAGAAACATTTGCCTAGATCTTTTGGTTCGTTTTTAATTGGATTATCTTTTTGAATGCGTTGTAGAGGTCCTTACTAGTAGAACTAGAGAAGTGTTTTAACAAATGCATGATCTGCAAACATATTCTCCCATTCTATGGATCCTCTCCTCAGTTTTGATATGGTATCCTTTCAAGCACAAAAGTTTTACATTTTGATAAAGTCCAGTTTATTTTTTTGCTTAGTTTTGGTGAAGATTTATTTGTATGTTTTCTTCTAAGAATTTTATAGTTGAAGGTCTTAAATGTAGGTCTGTGATTCACTTTTTAATGCATTTTTGCATAAGCTATGAGGAAAGGGTTCAAGTCAACTTTATTCTTTTGCAGGTGCTTCCTCCCCTTTTTAAACGCAGTCAAGTGCTCCATATTGATGTTTTGTCAAGGATGGACTGCATATTCAAGGGTGGTCCTGTAAGATGATAAAACTGTAGTATTAACTGTACCTTTCCTATGTTTACATTTGTTTAGATATATAAATATTTAATATTGTGTTACTGGTTGCTTACAGTAGTCAGTATAGTTTTGTGCTGTAGGATTGTAGCCTAGGATCAATAGGCTGTACTGTTTATGTAAGTACACTCTGTGATGTTTGTATAGCAACAAAATGGCCTAATGGCACCTTTCTCTAAATGTGTCTCCATCTTTAAGGGAAGCATGATGTATTTGAGGGTTGTGAAATCCTCAGAATAATATATCACTATGTGCACATGTGAAAATAGAAAAGATACGGGTAGCTCCAAAGGAAATAATGTGATATATATGTAATTTCCATAGACTAGTTTGGCTTAGCTATATACGTTTAAAATATCAAAGTATGGCAGTAGTGGGCGTTTTGTTTTTTGGGACCGAGTCTTGCTCTGTCACCCAGGTTGGACTGCAGTGGCCCAGTCATAGGTTACTGCAGCTTCAAACTCCAGGCTATTCTTCTGCCTCAGCCTCCCCAGTAGCTAGGATTACACTGGTGGGCCATCATGCCTGGCTGATTTAAAAAAAAAAAAATTACTATTATTTTAAAAGAGACAAGGTCTCACTTGATTGCTCAGACTAGTCTTAAACTTCTGGCTTCAGGCTATCCTACTACCTAGCACTCCCAAAGTGTTGGGATTATATGAGCCACTGTGCCTGGTGACAGTGTACTATTCTTAAAACAATTTTTATTAGTGAAATTCGGGAATCTGCTTGATACCCATTTGTGACTGATGCAAATGCAGATGTACTATGTGACATTATTGTCAAATGGTAAGACTTTTTTTCAAGTGGTGAATATTTTGGGAAACATCACAGACAAAATTATGCACAGTGCAGTACAGTTTGCCTGGCAGTTCCATTCCTAGAAAGTGTAACATACTGTGTCAAGCACAGTTGAGTTCTAGACTCTAATTATAAACAGATTATTTCAGGCACTAGGCAGTTGTTTGAGAAATGTCCTGTGCATGGTAGGGATCTCTGGTCCCTTTTTATTAAATGTCAGTGGTATCTTCATCTAGAGCAGTGCTGTTCGGTGAGTCAGGTGTGCAGTTTTAAATACCAGGGGTACCACAAAAGTGTACATATATTCTAAAAGATCTTGTTGGAAGTAAAATTGATCATTATGAATTATAGGTAAAATGGATATATGCAGCATGTTTAGGCACACGTGACCAGTAACAGTACCTTTAGTTCAACTTCTAAAAGTGATACATAGATAACATCGCTTAAAATGTGTACATATTTTGGGCACTCTGTGTATTAGGTGCCAACACCTGGAATTATTTTTAGTTATATGTATTGTTTAAGCAATTATATCTAAAATATTTCTTCATGTAATCAGTATGAAAAATATTAGTGTGATGTTTTGCATTCTTTTTGTATTGTCTTTGAATCCAGTGTGTATTTTACACATACAGCAACTCTCAATTCATACTAGCCATGTTTTAAGTGCTCAGTAGCTATGTGTGGCCAGTGGGTATCACTGGATAACAGATCTAAAGGGAGTTAACTCTTCAGCTATCAGATACAAGCTCATGTGGACACATGTTCCAGTGTTTCCCTTTCTCCCAAGAGATGTAGTCTGGTTAGCTACAGGGTTTGCTTTTCACTGTCCGTTAGCTGGAATATTGGCAAATTGCAGAATGACATCAGGATAAGGTGAAGTTGTGTTGGTTCATGTGTAAAATTTTTTTTTTCTAGGCAAGGAGAATCAGAATAGCAGAAATAGGGTTATAACCATCTTCAAATAGAAAGGAAAAAGCCCTCAACCGGCTGCTTCACAGGCAAGATTCCTAAAGAAAATCAAGTTTGCTTCCCTAGCCTTGCATGGCTCTCGTATGTGGCAAGTTGCACTTTCTCGTGTGTCAGTTTTTTCCTGTAGCCTCAATACTCAGAACTTCACTTCCATCTCTATGTTCTCAGCCTCAGCAAGCTGCATTTCTGTCCTAATGTTCTTGCATTTTTATTGTCCCCTGAAACAGTCTATAACCATGTTGAAATGCTTGCCTGTGCTGTTGAAGTTTTTGTTAGTGCTCTGTTTATAAAGTTACATAAATTTTGAGTGGATTGTTCCCATTCTCTTTTTCCCATAAGACTATTTTGGCATGTAGTTTTACAGAATTCAGGGTTTATCAAGGAAAACAGTTCTCTTAACAGCACCAACCCTCATTCCAGATACGTGGCTTTTTTGGTGGAATACTTTTAAAGGCTAGTGGCCTCGGGGGTAGAGTGATATAAGAGGACTGAAGAGGGTGGAAGGCAGTACAACAACTAGAGGAGAAGGCATAAAAACCCTTGGGAAAGGACTAGAAAAGACTAAGGAGTCTACAGAGTCCAGTCATCTGTAAGAGAAGAGGGTATCATCATTGCATTTGA
Source organism: Galago senegalensis (assembly GCA_963575145.1). Classification (NCBI taxonomy): domain Eukaryota; kingdom Metazoa; phylum Chordata; class Mammalia; order Primates; family Galagidae; genus Galago; species Galago senegalensis. The sequence goes on from CAUYTI010126586.1 coordinate 33,459, forward strand.
CTTTGTAAACCAATTTTTCATGAAGTGCAGCATGGTGCTCATCACCCCAGAGCTATCTTGGGAGTTGTTATTAAAAATTCAAGTCGTGAGTCCCATTCCATATACTATCAATTAGAATCTCTGTGAGAGTCAAGCTTGAAATCTATATTTTTTAATATACTAAAATTTGATATCCATTACTGAGCTTTATTTAGTCCTCACTACTACCAGCTATTGTTTGAAGGCAGTGTGTAGGAAGGGGGTATCCTTAAAATCTTTGATTTAGTATACACATACATCGAATTCCTTTAGTGTCTTTATTTGTATAAGGCACTAAGACTTCTGAGGATCTGGTAGTTGTCATGTTCTGAGTAAGGACACAAATACTATCACATATCCATTTCATATCTACCTTTGGTTCAGCAGTGGAAGGGAGAATTTCACCTTTTAAGACAGTAAAGAGTGCTGGACCATGTAAGCAGCTTTGCTTCATTGGGTCACACGTGGATAAAACTGTCTCCCACCAGCACATACATTATCTTCCTTGAGTACTCACTGGATTTGAGATTGAAATTCTGGGTTCAGAGTTTTTGCTTGGTTTTATTCTTCTTTAGGTATGTTACTATCGAGAAATCATTTATTTTTTCTCATATAGCCTTAGACTTTGTATTATAATAAAAATATAAAACTTGTATTTTTATCTTGAAACATGCAAATTCATCATGGGATCAGATACAAAAATTTCTGTGAGAATTTGACATAAAATAGGAGATTTCAAAGCAATTTTGTGGTATAGTGTTTCTTTCAGGTATGGCTTTGAAAAATTTTAACTCCCAGCATTACCCTCTGGGGAGGGTGTGCATAATCACTTAGCTCTTCTGTTTGTGTGTTACTTTAGTCTGAGAAGAATTACATGGAGAAATTAAAAAGGAAATATCACAAAAATGGCTATGTGTAGGTTATAGCTTTTAATATAAGAAAATTAATTTTGTTTAGCTGATTATTTATTCAAGGGCAAATCTGCCCTACCTTTTGTTCTTAAGACCATCCCCTATGCTTTCTATAAAATCTCTTTTACTTTTATTTGGATTCTGAAATTGGTTTAAGAATGTTAGTTTAGGCTTTTGCTAAAATACCTTAAACTTAGGCCTCACCTTTTTTTAAAGTTAAGCAGTCTTGATAAATGTGTTCCACAGAATGTGGAATCTGGCCCTTATCCAGAAAGCTGCTATCTCTAAATTGTGCCCCCTCTCGACAGCTTGTTCAGTTTTTCCTTTACTCTACTTTAGAGAAATCTTGTAGTACTGTGCTTTGATACTTAACAATCGTCTGATTATTATGCCATGCCTTCTGAAAACACATACTCTAGAACTAAAAGGTAGCTAACATCTATCAGGCTGCTTTAGCTTATTATGATGTTATTAGAGAAGACATACTATTTCTTTAGCAGTAAGAGCTTAATTAGTAGGAATAACTGTCAATATTTGAATTTTCTTTTTTTTTTTTTTTTTTTTTTTTTTTTTTAGGTATAGAGGTCATTAGTTATTCTTAGGAATAATAGAGATCTTTAGTTATTGTTAGGAATAACTAAGGTAGGATGAAATTCCTGGACCTTAAGCCTAAATAGAGGTCATTAGACCTCATATGTAATATACCTTATGTTCATGTGGTACTCTACGTATCATGTCTTTCAACAAATGGTTAATGTGGCAGTTTTCATAGATTTACGCATAGACCATTTTTTTCCAAGAATGTATGCAGATAAGCATCAGAGTACGTCATCTAAGTTGTCTTACTCTGGGGTTCATTTCGGTCATAAGCTTGTCCTTTCCTTCAAATATTATGGATGTATTTGTGGAAGTTTCTGTAGAAAAGAGTAGTTCATATGCTAGTTCTGTTTTTTAGTTGTATTTAAACACTGTCAACCTGATTGTTTTTTGAGGGGAGGTATTTTGTGTTAGTCTGAATAATGGAAATTTCAGCAGTAGAGGCCTAAAAGTTTTTGTTGTTGTTGTTTGGTTTTTTTTTTTTTTTGGTCTTTGTTACTGAGTGTTTAGCTTTTAAGACCATCTCCAGGTTTGAAGATTCTTAGGACCTATCCAACTTGTAGTCACTATGGCTGTGACTTACTGCAGTGAAGATAATCATAATCAGGAAAGAGAAAAGGCTCTGGGGTAGGGAAAGTCTGGGGGGAGAGTCCTCTGCTAGTCACACAGGATGCACTTTATTCCTTCAACAGCAAATAATGGCACACTGGTGACATGTCGTCTGCCAAGGAAGCATATTAGACCTTTCATACCCAAGGAGTTTATTGGATTTGGTTAGCCAAAATTTCAGACACCCAGTAGGGAAGCAGGTATTTAGCACAAACCTATGCTGTATGTACAGGCTGCTTAAGCACAGTGAGCAACTCTTACCAGTTCGGGTTGTGGGAACCTTTCTGAAATCCAGGTTCCCTGATGTATCCTAAGGGTCAGCTGTGTGCAAGTCTTCCTAAGGATCGCAGTCTCTAGGATGCTGCATTGACTTTTCTGAGTTTATTTTTGACTGATTTCTTCCTGGTTATTATTATAGCATTTATTAAAGAATATATCACAGAAGGGTTTCAGGGTGCTTTAGATACCATACAGCAAGGTAAAGTTAAAGGTGATAAACCATGAGACATCTGAAGTGTCAAGCTTCTTGGGAAGTCAGTCTCTATAGTACCCATCCACATGAATATTTATTTAACCTTTGTACTTGAGTAGTTCTTGTATCTTTTATGATACTATTAGCCTTCTTGCATCCTTGAATCTGGTTGTAGCTTCCATTATAAGCAGACTCTTACCCCAGGTTAAATCTTGGTCATTACCTTTTCTCTTAACTTCATCCAAGAGCTCTTGGTACTTATAAACAAGGCAAATTTAGTGTCCTACCTTGAACCTTTAATAGAAAAAAGCTTCTAAATCCACATCTACTTACATTCTTTATTTCTGGTTCACACATCTTCTCATTTGCTGACCACTTGGATATCTAAGACTACAATATCCTTCTGTCTCAGTTCACCTTCTCTCTTAGCTATTTAGTTGTTCCTAATGATTGAAATAATTAATACTTATTCATTTATACTGTTACGCAGCTTGTGGTTACTAATTCCTGGACCACTGTGCCATTTCTGTTGCTTCCCACACTTTTGTTTATAGTATCACCTCTCTATACCATTACCATCTCATTAACAACAACAAAAAAAAATACAGTTGGATTATGTTACTTTGTTGCTTAACAAAACCCCTAAGGACATGGATTGATAATGAAATACTAACATTAGACTTGTGGTGAATCTCTTTGAATCATTAAAGTGTTTTTGTAAGCCTGGATTTTAACACTTCGGTTTTTCTTAAAACCAATGAAAAACTGTCATCCCTGATGGTCTTTGAGGTGTATAGATTATTCACAAGATTCAAGAGTTAACTCTTAAGCAAATTTTAGAGTTTGACCTGTTAAGAAGAGACTCTTGGTCTCATCTTTACCATTTTGAAAGCAAGTCCCTTCCTGGAGACCTAAGTTTTTGAAAACCTTGATGCTGTTTTACTTAAAAAAAATATTAGCAAATAGAGGTCAGGGCCTATTGGCTCAGTGGGGCGCCAGCCCCAAATACTGAGGGTGGCCGGTTTGAACCCAGCCCTGGCCAAACAGCAGCAAAAAAATAGCTGGGCGTTGTGTCAGGTGCCTGTGGTCCCAGCTACTTGGGAGGCTGAGGCAAGAGAATTGCCTAAGCCCAAGAGCTGGAGGCTGCTGTGAGCTGTTATGCCACAGCACTCTGCTGAGGGCAACAAAGTGAGATTCTGTCTCTAAAAAAAACAAATAAAATTTGCAAGTAGGAAGAAACTAAGAAATTGAAGTATAATAGTCAAAACATGTAATAGGAACTTTTGTTTCTTACAGCATTTATTTGAATTTTTGTGGTTTTTTCTCTTCGTACATTGTGCTTCTGTTTTTCCCCAATAAAACTTTGCTTTATAGGGCAGTGCCCTTAAAGGCACTAAGCCTTAAAGGTATTAAGGCTGGAGGGTTTGAATCCGTCCCGGGCCTGCTAAAGTAATGACAACTACAACAACAAGAAAAAAAATAGCCAGGCATTGTGAGCGCCTATAGTCCCAGCTACTTGGGAGGCTAAGGCAAGAGAATCACTTGAGCCTAAGAGTTTGAGGTTACTGTGAGCTGTGATGCCACAGTACTTTACCCAGGGTGACAGCTTGAGACTCTTGTCTCTAAAAAAAAAACCTTTGCTTTATAAAAAAAAAAAAAATACCAGAAGTTGCTAGAAATAATAGATTTCATTCATCAAATTACAAACAACATTGTTCCATAGCATATAAGGATATCAACTGTGTATTATATTTAAATCGTATCTTTAGTAGGTTCATAAGTACTTTGTTATAAAAGGTATGAATATATGGTTCTAATGCTTATGTAAAATGTTGAATATAGGGATATTCAGTGATAGCTAGTATGCTAGAAACCAGTTTAAACATGAAATGAGTAATTTACTTTGTTTTTCATTTTTTAAGGGACCAGTTATTCTCCACAAGAAAATTCACATAACCACAGTGCTCTTCATAGTTCAAATTCACATTCTTCTAATCCAAGCAATAATCCAAGCAAAACTTCAGATGCAGTAAGTATTACAAACATGCTGTAATACTGTAAGTATTACAGTTTGGATTTTTTTAGGATTGATTACAAAAGAAAAATCTATTGGCATGTCTTATTCAATCTAATGCGTTTTAATTGTTTTAAAATGTTTCAATCACAGTTGACCTTTTCTTAATGTATTTATTTAATACTATAACAATCCTATTTTAGCCTAATGAGTCAAACTTACTAGTGGAACTGAGCATAATGAGAAGATACCATCTTTGTAATTTCTTCAGCATTCCTATACAAACCAAGATCTTAACAGTTGTGATGTGTGGGATATAAAGAACTTAAGCCTGAAGCTTCTGTAAAGTGGTTTTTAAATTAAGATTGCTTTCTTTTCATAAAATACAAATTTCTTATACGTCTATCTGCTATGTTCTGTATACCCTGTCAGATACTAAAGTATATAAAGGTCTCTGTCCCTAAGAGCATGAAATCCAATGAGAGGTTTTAAATATTTTTAAAAGTTTCGGTTAATGAAGTAATTGTTATTTAATTTGAACTTGTTAAAGTCACAGATTGAAATGAAATTTTGAATTCATTCTTCAATAAGGTTTCAATTTACCAGGTATCTGCTAGCTTGTATTTATACAGGGTGGATGTACAGTTTGTGTGCAGTTTACTTGGTTAAACTATTTTAAATTGCATATGAACTTTATGTCCACCTTGTACAGAGAACTAAGATAATGTGGACCATCTTAAAAGGAGCTTTGTGGTGGAGACTGAAAAGTAAACAGTTAACACAGTGCATGTTAAAGTTGCTTTGGGGAGCATTTAACACAGTGACTTTCCCCTTGGATGAGAAAGATATTAAGGTATGAGTAAGGGTTCCCCACAACTTATGTAACTTTAGTCAAAGAAGTCTGAACTTTGTATAGCGTACAGAGGAATAATACTTAAAAGGTGTAGAAGTGTGAAATAGCATAGCATATTTGAGAACTGTAAGGATTTTGTTAGTGTAGAAAAATGACAGGAGCTAAAGGTAGAGAGATACATAGGGCCCAGATATCAGAAAAGCTTGTATGATGAAACATATAATCAGTAAAGTAACATATTTACAACTTTAAAAATTAGGTATCAAAATATATTATAACAAAGAAGAAGAATTAGAAGGCTGTTGGCATGGGTTGAATTCAACAGATTTTTGCCTTGGATATTTGGGGTAATGATCATACCTTTTCATGAAAAGACCTTCAAGTTTTATTTATTTTATTTTGTCTCATTGAAGCAGTGTGGATAGTAAATTTCCATAGAAAATTGGGACGTTAATTATAATATAGAAAAACAAATCATAGTAGCCATTTTAACAGAATTTAATATGGGATTAGGTAAGTAGATCTTTCATGTATTGACTGAAAGGAAATGCAAGGAAGGAACCCTGAGGTTCCTGATACTATGGTAGTCACCTTTCAGGGCCATGAAACAGTAGGAAGAATTTGGGGTTATCTGAACTTAGGATCTTGGGGGGATATCTCCACAAAGGTGGTGGTAGTCTTTTTTTTTTTTTTTTTTTAATTTAAATTAAGACAGAGTCTTACTTTGTCACCCTTTTGAGAGTGTGGTAAAGCTGTTCTGCTGGCAAGGTGGTGGAAAGGTGGACACTGGAAACAACTGTGGCTGCTAGGGTTTTCCTTTGAGCTGCCTTTCTGTCATCTTCCAGTGCTTGTAACAGGAAGCTGGCTAAATAGAGGGTAATTTGGGTGTCATAGCCCTAGTATCCCAGCTCAAGGACTATGGAAAGGTGGAATTGGGCTGAGAAAACAGCTTGATAAACCTTCACAGGTATTACCAAACTACTTATGATTTGTCATTTTCTATGAGATAATACATGGAAGATTTTAGTTTTACTTTGCAAACTAATTTGCAAAGTAACACTAACCTAAAGTTCTTTTATCAATGACAGCTCATGTGGACATTGTTTTAATGTTGTTAAAAAAAAAAACTTAGGGAAAACAAATTATAGTATTTGAATTTTTGAGAAATGAATTAACCTAGTGAAATCAGCAAGAATAAATAATCGGAGTCAGGTATGCTTAAAAGATTCAAACCATAGGGTTGTCAGGGAGTTTAATTAGATGAGTGGAAGTTAAACACTGTTTGTTCACTAGAATATGTTAAACACTGTGTGTTTTCTTTAGAATTCAAGTTCCCTCTTCTGTAGATTTCAACTGTAGATACATTATTAACCTCCATGTTTGGCCTTTTGCATTTTATATATATATACCCAATAGGCATAACACAAAATTGCATTTACAAACTGTGTCACTTCTGATGGAAGTTTTTGAGTGATTAATAAAACATAATCCTTCAGTATTTTCATAATGGAAGAATAATGATTGAAATATTAGGTTGGATGGTGCCTGTGGCTCAAAAGGGTAAGGCGCTGGCCCCATATGCCGGAGGTGGTGGGTTCAAACCCAGCCCCGGCCAAAAAAGAGAAATATTAGGTTACCCAGGTTAACCCATTGTTTTAACCCAGGTAAAGGATGCAATAGCTCAGGGGTGCCTGTGACTCAAAAAAGGGTACAGCACTGGCCCCATATGCCGGAGGTATCAGGTTCAAAACCCAGCCCCAGCCAAAAAAAAAGATGCAATAGCTAAAAAAGAAAAATTGAGTATTTCTCTGTAAAGATTTTAAGTTTTAAATCTGTCTTTAAAAATCAGTAACAGTATTTAATCTACACAGACATTATCTTTTTTCAGGATGAGATTAAGATATTAACATGTAATTAATTCCTTGCTGAGTAAGTCCAAAGACAAACTTTATTGTGGTATGTTTAGCACAGAGCTTGGCTAATGGTAAATAATTAAGAAAAGCTTTTGAATGCTTCCTTCCTAATAAAAATCATGATGGAACTTACAGACATGTAGACTGTTATAAATTAATTATGTATATTTGATTTTTTTTTTAAGTGGGCTTTGGATTTCTTTATTTAGGAAAAAAGTTCATATTTAAAAGCACTGTAATATCTTACCTTCTGAGTTTTATGTGTCAATCTTAATTTGCTAGGAAGTTCTTAAATTCAGTCTGAGTTTGTATTCATATTCCAGTTTCTCTTGTTAATACCTAAGTATCCTTTGCATATTTTGGGAGTTTGAGTCTCATTGATACTTGCCACATTAAGAATTTTAAATGAGAAAATACTTCATTCACTTAAAATACTAATTCAAAACTCATTACATTGTAAATACATAATGTGTCTTATGAAAAGTAACTATTTTCTGAAACAAAATAGACTTTGAACATCTTCTTAATGCCCAACTTAGAAGACACCTAACATTTAACATCTTTTTCATTCAGTCTTTTATGATGTTGAATATTTTGTTTAGCCTCTGGGGTAAACTGCACTGTTTGCTTATGATAGAAAAAGGAAGGAAAAGACAAAATCATCTCAATGTTATTATGAAAATAATTTGATCTCGTGAAAGGATCTTGGGGTTTCCTGGATAACATTTGGAGGACTGCTTTAGAACAGAGGATGGCTACCATCTCAAGCCTAATTAGGAAAAAGGTCTTTATAGGCATATTGTTTAAATTTAGTTCTCAATCTTGGTATTCTCTTTGTAATGTCAAGAAATTTGATACTTGCCATCGCATATCAGCATTTTAAAAATTTATCCCATAACTTGAAGGATTTTCCTTTTTTCTTTTTTTCAATCTCTAGAGGATGGTGGTGAGATGGAGAAGATAAGGTTAATTTAATGGTATGTGATTATAATGATGGCCCTGGAACATATTTTAAATGTAAGACATTAGCTTGCAACAATCTAGGATTTCATAGGCAAAAAAATCAGTTAGTGTGGTAGGGCATCCTCTTCAGGGTTCTGTCTGTGAACTTTTAACTGTCTTGGAGGTTGTGCCAAGAGATAAATTAACTGCTCTTTTCAACAATAATTTGTTCAGTTCATCTGAATTGGTTCTTTTTGTCTTTCTGGTCTTTTTGTTCATTCTTTTTTGTTTTTTTCCTTTTCTTTATTCCTTTCTTTACTTTTAGAGGTAGTCATCCAGGCTGCTAGGGTTCCAGATGTGAGCCACCATGCCAGCCTTAAAATTTTTTTTCTTTTCTTAAAGCAACAGTTGAGGTGAAAGAAGCTGGGGTTCGAATCCCCAGCCTGGGCCCGCCAAACAACAATGATGGCTGCAACCAAGAAATGGCCGGGCGTTGTGGCGGGCGCCTGTGGTCCCAGCTACTTGGGAGGCGGAGGCAAGAGACTCGCTTGAGCCCAGGAGTTGGAGGTTGCTGTGAGCTGTAATGCCA
>CAUYTI010126587.1:0-54357 GCA_963575145.1 Galago senegalensis
AGTTCATGTATCTTTCTAGGTCTTTGCCATAGTCTCTTCTATGGCCATGTTTCCTCAGAGTGTTCACAGATCCCGCAGGGTGTTTGTAAGCTGTATCCCCAACAGGCTAGAATTTCAGAAAAGGCAGGAAGCTTGCTAGCAATGGCTAGCTTAAATGTAAACTAGCTGACTTTTCTTTGTTCCAACTCACTCAGCTTACTTTTTAATTTTCCTCTTCTTCTAGGGGTGCTTTCCTTTGCCAAGAATGGGATCTCTGGTCCCCATTCTCCCTGCAGGGAACAAAAAGTGGATGCAACATATTTAGGTTTGGTAAATCTGTATTTTTGTACATTCAGATTACTTTAACATGAGTTACAAAGACAATTTTTAAAAACCTATACCAGTTGGAATAGTTTAAGTAAGGGGCTAGGCACAAAAGTTTCATTTGGTTTTGTTTTCCCAGAAATTTAAAGAAAGGTATTTTTCTCTTCCTAGTGATGTGCTGACTATATGTGTATGTTTATCCTCATTTTGTGCCAATTAATTATATAATATACTTCTAATTCTTAGACAATCTGTCAAGAACAGCTATTGCTATGCCTACTTTATAGATGGGCAAACTGGAGCTCAGGGAAGATAAATTATTTATTCAATGTTTTTTGGCTGGAAAGTGGCAGGTGTAGGAGTCGATCTAAATTCTAAGTGGTTATGCTTTCTTTACCACATATACTGCCTGGAAGGAAGTGTCTGGAATATAACATCCAGATGGTTTATGCCAGGAATATACGTGTTTAAGGAGAAAGTATTTCTGAAAGGCTTTCTCCATAAAACACGGAGGAAGAGTGGGTTAACACCAGTTGACATAGTGATGCCTTTGTGTGAATGTAAAAAGCCACCCCCTCCTGGTAGGTGCAGCCCAACACTCAAGTGGCTTGGGGAGTGCAGAAGGGGATGACCCTACCATCCCTCACCTAGCCCTCCCTGCCATAGGAAGTAAATTGCACGCAGCTACCCTATGGCTAGGAGAAGGCAGGCACTGGGGCTGGAGGAAAGTGCAGACCAGGGAAGGCTGCATTATGTATTATTATTATATATTGTATGATCTTCCAGTATTTACATTTCTCTTACTTTATTTTCTTTTGCAAATAGTTTAGTAGGTAGTAGGAAACTTTCCTACTGTTGAAGAGGTTTAGCTTTATTTTCAGATGCCAAGTTCAGTTAGAGAGACTGACCGCACTTCCCAGGGCTGGTCTGGCTGAAAGCCAGGGCAGAAGTAATGCATCATTCTTATGGTGACTAAGTTCTCCCAAATAAAGTTCAAGTTGGCTTATCTTAACAGTAGTCACTTCTAGTAACTTGGCACCAATCTGATGTGTGCCCTTGACTGGCTGCGGTTTCTCTGTGTCTTTATCTCTTCCACTTCTTTTTCCTTGTCTAGGTTTTTGCCTAAATTATAAATAATCTCCAATGTGTGGGCTTTGGTTAATAATAATAATCATACAAAGATGGAGAGGAAGGAAAAGAAGGAGGGTGGAAGAGGAAGAAGAAAACGGAATCATATGGACAAAGATATCATGGTTTTGTTACAAAGGGGAGGATGAAGGAAGAGAGACTAGTGCTAAGAGAAAGATATTTAAACAACTTTAAATTGATAGTTCCAGGTCAAAGGCAACTTTGAACTTGAAAGCAAACTCAAGTCATTTGTAAAGATTTCACATGTAGCATGCCCTATCATATTTACTAGTAAGAACAGACTTCTTGGATACATGTTAGCAGATGCCCATTTTACAGAGGAAGAAATCGAGGTTAGATAACTGGTTCAAGGCCACCTAGAATCAAGTTTACATTTGAATGTTTCAGCCCCAAGGGCAGTGAGCAGAGGAAAGGGAATCCAGTGATTGGCTGGATTGTGCACAGCTACAGAGACAGGACTCAGAATCCCATTCAGCCCTCCCAAGGTTCAAGCTGGTGACAGCTCTATCTTATCACTTGCAGGTTTTTATCAACTTGGGGAAAAGACTGAGCCCAGAATCGGACATGATAGGCGTTCATAAGTGTTTGTTTTATGAACAGGTGAGTTAACTTCTGCATTGGAAAAATAAATGAGTCATGTTGCAAATACGAGAGAAAGAGTTGTGTGGGTGAACAGCAGAGAGAGGCACGGGGAGGTGAAAGCCATGGAGGGGAAAATGAGCTTATCTGTCCAGCTACACAGAATGTCTCCTATACACGAGAAAGAGAGAACCATTAGCAACTTTTGGCATCAAATTGTAGGATGTGGGGAAAGGTCGAGTCATGGCTAGGATGGAAGTACAGTTCCAGTCCACATTGGAAAAATCCTATGAGGCTTCTGGAGGGTGGTAGCTAATTTATTCCGTCTCTTTTGTTCCCCCATTAGAAATAGAGACATGTGCAGGTCAGCTGCTGGGCCAATAAGCAGAGTGGGAGGCAGTGGTCTGGGAGCAGGGATGCTAGCAGTCCCCTTCTTCCTTTATGCTGTGAATTAAGATGGGTTTAAAAAGATTAACATAACAACCAAAATAAAACAATAAAAAACAAGTTCCGACGTGTAAAGTATTGGTTCTGTCTGTCTCTTTCTCAATTTCTCTCTCTCTCTCCTCCTTCCTCTCTCTCTTTCTCTTTTCTCCCCTGCTCCACTCCGCTTTTATTCCTTTTATTGCAATTTATTTGTGATCCCAGTGAGCCATTTCGGCAGAAGCTGGAGGCCTTGCTGATGAATGCACACCTCAGGTGCTGCAGGGCCTCCCAAAGTGTGTATTAATCAGCCCCACAACACCATCTGTCATGATTTAGGCTTCATTAGAAAATGTGCATTAAAAAAACAGGAGGGGGGAGAAGCGTTCGAGGGAACAGCTCCTTGGGCAAGTGTGGGAGCTCCGGCCCTCCCCTGGGGAAGAAGGCTTGGGCCCTCTGGCAATCACAGTTCCCGGTCAAAGGGAAAGAGACCTCTGTCCTAGAGCTGAGGTGACAGAGCAGTGGCTCTGAGGACCACTGGGCCTGGCCAGATGTTGGTAGCAAGGATGGGCTGAGCCATTTCAACCAGCTTCCCTAGAAAAGTCACCAGGACACACTTCCATACACTGGGAAGAAATGAACAGAGAACTAGGTCTTCTGACTTCCCTCATTAGACCCTCGGCCGTCCCATCGCCCTCAGAAAAACAAGCAGAACAAGTAGGTTCGCCAGTTAATTCCCTTAAATTAGTCAGGCGCATATCACTTTTGCAAAGTTGGTAACAAACAGAGGCTCAGCGGTCCATACTCAGTGGTTAGGGCCACATGCACTGGGGCTGACAGGTTCGAACCCAGCCTAGGCCTGCCAAACAACAGTGACAACTAGTAGGTGCCTGTAGTCCCAGCTAGAGAAGGCAAGAGAATCCCGTAAGCCCAAGAGTTTGATGTTTCTGTGAGGGTGACATGGTGAGACTCTGTCTCAAAAAAGAAGAGAAAAAAAAAAAAAAAAGAAACCAAACCAAACCAAAATTTACTTTGAATCTGGACCCTCCCAGCCAAGGGAAAGGTTGATCAGGTTACAGAAGCCTTGGTTTTCCATCCATGATGTTTCTCCTGCAAATTGGGTGTTGGAGAGATGGTAGAGCAATCCTAAGCCACCGTTATCTTTTCGTAAGACACCAGAATATGCCACCCCCAAAGGTCCCTGTTTGGCATAAAGATTATTTTTGAGCTAAAGGAAACAGAGATGAAGCAAATACAAGGAAAGCTCTCCGCCCTCCCGCATTTGCCTAATGGCAGGGCACAAATTCACAAAGACAAACGTGTCCCTTCTCCCCTCTGCCAGGAAGGGTAAAGGGTGATCACCAAAACAGTTCTGAATCTTTATCAGTGAAAGGATAGGAACAGGGATCTCCCCTCTTCTGGAGACCACCGGAGGAGTCTACATGACAGCTTCACTAACCAGCCTTTGCCACGACACAGTCAGGCAGTGCCTGAAGTCCCACGACATTATAATGGTGTATTACTTTTAAATCTCCTACATGGCATTTTGCCTGTGTCTTTTCTATATTCAGGTATGTTTAGATGCGCAGATACTTAGCACCGTGTCGTAACTGCCCGCGTGCAGCAGTCACGTGCTGCACAGATTTATATCGCAGGAACAGCACACTCTCCTGTACAGCCCAGGTGTGCAGGAGGCGACGCCACCTCGGTTTGCAAAAGCCTCTGTTATGTTCCCCCAATGACTAAGTTGCCTGACCCTGCATTTCGCAGAATGTATATCTGTCGCTAAGCGATGACTATATTTGCCTTCCCCACAATTTGCTGTCCCTGGAGAATCGAAGTTCTTTTCCTTTCTCTTGTCGCTTCTCTAAAAATTTACTGCTGTTTGTTGAAGAGGCGATGAAAGCCTGAATTTCAAACCACCTCTTTGAGAACGACTCCTTCTGCCTATCTCCCCTGCATAGAAGAAACATCCATGTTGATAAACTTCTGTTTGTTTGTCTCTGGTGAATAGTCTTTGGTTATGGGAGTCCCTTCCAACTAAGAAGTAAGGGTAGAGAGAAAATTATTTTTTCCTTCCCTACACTTTCTTTCATCAGGATAGTTTATCTGTCTGCCAAAGTGCAGAACTCACTTTCCAGGGAAAATGGGGCCCCGGGAGAATGGGGATTACGTGTGTTATATGTGTGCAATGCTTTATGTGTGGGAGAGGCGTGTCATTCTCTTGAGCACCATAATGACTGGGCTATCGTCATATTTAGAGACCTGATCACATAGCAGGACCCAGTGCCAGTAAACAAAAAGCTAAATGGTTCCAAGGCAATTAGGGGCTTCTGACACAATACAACACATACACAAAAATCTCTCCCACGGCTTGGAATGGCTTTGAACTTTTAAATTTTTTTTCCTGATACCACTATTTCAAGAGTTCTTTCTTCATCTAGTTCAACATTACAACAACTCACCTCATTCTTTGCTGCACAGTAAAATTTCCTTAATTGGGCCCCGCATTTTGGAATTCATATTAATTACAAAGCAGTGATCTTATTGGGTAAGAAGTTTGAATGAAGAGTTGTAATTTAGAAATCTGTACTTTTATGAGCATTATACATGTGCCACAGTGTTTTCATAAATGGCAATCTTGGATTCATTTAGCCAATTTTCCTTATTAGTCCCCCATTCACTTCTGAGTTTATAGCATCTGTAGTATGTAACGTAATTATCAGTATTTCTTTTAACAAATCCTAGACTTAGAATGTTCCATAAAAATTAATTCAAATGAGACTGGCAATCTCCTGTCTTTCAAAATAATAAGGTTTTACTGTATTTATTTTGGACCCCATTCCTTCCTCAGCAGCACCCGTTTGCCACGTGACATGGAAGTTAGCGGAAGCTAACTCAGAAGGGAGATGTGGTGGTTCCAAGAGACAGAATTGAAGCAGTGTGATCGTGGATGCTATTTGGTGGTTGCTATTATCAGTGACAACTCTTTTTCCTGACCCACTGTGGCCAAGAGCCGTTTCACCTTTCCTACCCACAACAGCTGCTCTGGCGTCTCTCTTGTGATTGTCTTTGTTCCTGGTTATTACTTGTTCTATAGCAACCAAAAAACGTGGGGTATGTCAACTTCCTTTTCTAGCAACTCAGCCTATGCATGTTTTTATGAGGTTGTGTCTAAGGAGTAGATGTGAAGGCGAGCTTCTCCCCCTTCCCTAGACGCTCTTCCTCCTCCCCACTCCCTTTAAAAACTTCCCAGGACCCTGTAATCCTAGCACTCTGGGAGGCCAAGGAGGGTGGATCACTTAAGCTCAGGAGTTCCAGACCAGCCTGAGCAAGAGTGAGACCCCATTTCTACTAAAAATAGAAAAACTAGCCAGACATTGTAGCAGATGCCCATAGTCCTAGCTACTCAGGAGGCTGATGTAAGAGTAAGACTCTGTCTCAAAAAATAATAGTAATAATTAGGCTGGGCAAGGTGACTCATGTCTGTAATCCTAGCACTCTGGGAGGCTGAGGAGGGTGGATTGTCTAAGCTCACAGGTTCGAGACCAGCCTGAGCCAAAGCAAGACCCTATCTCTAAAAATATCCAGGTGTTGTGGCAGGCACCTGTAGTCCCAGCTACTCAAGAGGCTAATGCAAGTGGATCACTTGAGCCCAAGACTTTGAGGTTGCTGTGAGGTATGATGCCAGGGTACAGAGTAAGACTCTGTCTCAGAAAAAAACAAACAGCCACCACCAAAAAAATACTTCCCTGGAGCCTCCCTGCATCCAGATTAGTTATCTTTGCTCTCTGTTGGCACATTTTGGAGCCAGAAAACAGGAGTTTTAAGTCCTACTTCTGATATTCATAGCACTGTAAGCTTAAGCAAGTTTTTTAATATCTCTCAGTCTATGTCCTTAAAAGAGGGGGTAGCAGAACTTATTGCAGGATACTGGGAGGAGAAGAGATAATAAACATCAACAGTGTTTTTCAACCTTTTTTATCTCACAGCACACTTGAATCTATAGGTAAACTTCCACAGCACACTTAAATTACATTGATTAAAAAAAACATTAAAAGAAGGAATGTATTTATTGTGCTTTGAACTTCTTTTGAAAGTGACTTGATTAATGATCTTTAAAAATTTTCTTGGCACACCTAAGATCCTCTTACAGCACACCAGGGTGCCCTGGCATACCATTTGAAAATCATTACATTAATATAGGTAGTATGAAAACAGCAAATGCTTGAGAATGGTAGCTCCTTTTATGATTAACAGCACTTCCTACACCACGCTGTGATTGTAGGCACCTATCTGTCTTCCCGCCAGGACTGTGAGCACTTTTAGAAACTATGGCACGACCCTCGAACTTTGGACAAAAGCTGGCACAGGAGTGGACATTGCATAAGTGTTTTTTGGCTGAATGAGTCAATGGGAATTAATGGCTCCGTCTTGAAATAGCCTGGCTTGGTTTGCACGTTATTCGACAGGCCGGTTTCTTACGACTTATTTGAGATTAGAGTCCGTGCTAAACAAGGAGGAAATCAGGAAAAAGAAGAAAGGAAAGAAATAGGATTTGATATTTTGGTCCTTAAGTAGCATGTCCACAGATAATAAAACTCACTGTACTAAAGACTAAAAGTAAGTGATGCTCCATGGCCTGGAATGTCATAGTCTGAGCACTAGAAGGTCACATCACAGGTTTTCTCTCCCCTGGTTCCTGAGTCGTTCTCATTTATAGGCAGGACAATCACATTTTCCTTTCAGGGACCGTTCACAAGAAACAGACCTTACAGAGACTTGCAAAATAAACAGTTGTTGGCATCGCCTTGGGAAGGAAAAAAAAGCCAAAGCTTTGATAGATTTTAAACAGCAGCCCCCCTGGGACGCTCTAAGTGGCTCATAAATACGGTAGGTGGAATATTGCCTCCGTGTATTTTTCCACTCACACACACCTTTGAGGTTCTGTGCTGGCCCCCTGAGAATCAATACTCACAATAACCCAACTGCTGAGGTATTAATCTTTTTTGCTGACCTAAGCATTTTCCCCACCAAAGTGGGAATAGGGCTGGGACAGGAAGCGAAATCTAGACCACTATGAAAGTAATGGGAGGAAAAAAATTCATTTCTAGAATTCAGGAAATACAGGAAGTATTTCTCTTTTTCTGACCTCACTAAAGCATCTTTATGGAGTGCCCAGACTGGCCCGGAACCATGCCCTTCAGGTTATCATGATCTTTCTCAGTTCTGGTTGTTTAAAAGAAAGCCAGCCCTTTAGGTCAAGTCTGGCCTAGAAGTTCCATTAGAGCAACAAGCCTCTCCCTCCAGAGCCATCACTATGCCGAATGGCTTTCGTGACCATGCTGCGCCTTATCGCAGCTCGGGGAGGAAAAGGATGAGTTTTCTTTGGCCTTTCTGAGGTGGCTTTGACTTCAGGGTTAACTCTCAACTTTTGCTGAGATTAAAAAAAAGGATGTGGCTAAGGCCAGTTATGGGGAAGTGATCAGGAAAAGGACCCTAAGCCACAGCCCGGTTTTTCTGATAGATTTAAGTTGGTGCCTTCGCCATAGTTTAGAGTGAACTTTGATCAAGTCACCCTTCTTTTCCCAATGCAGAGAGAGAAACACACTCACAGATGAAAATTTCCTTTAGGGAAGTGAATTTCTCTTTGGCTTAGTTTTCAGAACTACCTTTCAGGCATCCTCAAACTACAGCCCGCGGGCCACATGCAGCCCGCTGAGGACACTTATCTGGCCGCTGCCTGTCCTGCTTAGCAGCCGACTCATCCCGGGGCCCACAGTCCAGCTCTCCAACGGTCTAAGGGACAGTAAACTGGCCCCCTGTTTAAAAAGTTTGAGGACCCCTGCTAAATAATCAGCTCAAAATAATCCTTACACCACAGAGGCATATTTGGGGCTGACATATTCTGGTATCTATTGCTGCATTTTTTTGGTTGATGTGTCCTAAACCTCACCATTAGCAAAGGGGTATTATTATTATTATTTTGGTCTTGTGGATAGAAGTATACCTGTGGATACACTTTGTAAGGTAAAAATAATGGCAGATATCTAAGATTGATGTCTGCTGCAAAGGGAGACCCCAGGTAGGGCCGAGGAGGATTTTCCTTGGAGCCAAGGCTGAAAGGTGCATTCTAGTACCTAAACTCTTGAAGTAAAGGATATCCCAAAGAACGAAAAAACTCAGCATCTTTATTTTTGTTGTTTTTTTTTCCTTCTGCCCTCCCCTTAGAAAACAAATGAGATCCTGATCCAAAGGATATACAGATAAATGAGGTGCACCTTTCTCTACGGCAGGGCGAGGAGTGAAGGCAAGGACCAGAAAGTAGGGAAGTAAGGCTCTGGCTGAGGCAGTGCTGGGTTAAATGGCAGACCTTGGCTTCCTGGGCAAGTCCTCTCCCCTCTCGGGGGTGCCCCAGCCTCTTTAAAATGGCAACAATTATAGCAGTCTTTCTGGTTTGGCTGTTTAGAATGAGGATGAAACAAGACGATGACAAGTAGGGGGCGGGGGTCTCACCTTGTTTCCTGGCTGCCCTGTGGGACCCCTGCATAGTATGATTTCTGGGGGAGGGAGGATTCTGGCCCCCGTGGAAGCTGAACCTCCCAGTGTTTCCTCACTCAGTTTCTCCTAGCTTGGGGAGGTAAAATCATTCCCAGTGGCTGTGTCACTTTGGGTGCCAGCCCAAAGCATGGCACCTTGAGATGCTGATTATTTTTGAGCTGAAAGAGACAGGAGGTCCTCAGAAGCCAGGAGGTATCTCTGCCCTTCTCCCACTCTCCTGTCTCCTGCCTGTCCTTCTCCCCTAAAGCAATTCCTAAAACCTAGAAAGGTCACTCTCTGACCCACCTCCCCTGAAAATAGGTCATAAGATCCTCCTGTGACAGCTGTCCTGCTCTGTGCCGAGAGAAAGAAATGCTTACACAGACAGGCTGCCAAGACTCGGAACCACTGTTTCACTGTTAAATTATTCCTTTCTCATCCAGTCACTTTTCTCTGTAACTATCTACTTTTGTCAGACTTAGCATAAAAACAGTTTTCCTGGGTCCTTAGACCTTTATTTCTGACTCCTGTGTAAAGGGTAGGAGAAAGGGTAGGTAAAACTTTGATAGATACACTTGTTGTGCTGTTAATGTCTTTCGTTATGGACAAGCCATAATCCTGTGTGGATGAGGAAGAAACAGGACTTTTTATCCCCTACGGCTGCATCAGGGACTCAGGATCTGATGACTGTGACGCTGGAAGCAGCTCCTAACTAGAGTCACCCTGTGACCACATCTAGACATTGTCCCTCCTGCTCTGGTTTCCTCTGTATCTGCCCATTCTTAGGGATTTTTCTAGCTGTTGGGTCAGTTCTACAAATAACCGACAGTCTTCCAATAAATTTCCTTGTCTGCTCAAAGTTAGTAAGTTGAT
This sequence comes from Galago senegalensis, assembly GCA_963575145.1. NCBI lineage: Eukaryota > Metazoa > Chordata > Mammalia > Primates > Galagidae > Galago > Galago senegalensis. The sequence goes on from CAUYTI010126587.1 coordinate 9,868, forward strand.
ATGTTTTGCTTGAATCCAGGAACCCCAGCCATTATGTAAAGGAGAAGTAATATCTTTTCTCACCCGTTGCTAGGTTCATGGCTGAGACATCTATAACAAAAGACAGATTAGCAGGAAAAAAGCATACACATTTATTAAATGTAAGTTTTACATGACACAGGAGCCTTTAAAAACGAAGAGTCAAAGAAACAGGAAAGCCTGTGTATTTCCACACTCAGTTTTGGTGAAGAGGGAGGAGTTGTGCGGAAGTGTGACTGGACAAAGGGGTCTGGTCTAATGGTAACAGCCTGGGAGGTGGAGGGGACCTTAGCAAGGCCTCTTTGCACAGTCCTCTACTCTGTGCCTGTGTCTTCAGAGATAGGAAGTTCCTTTCCTCCAGGTACAGAAAGGGCACCCGGTATGAATGAGGGTCTTGTGACCTGTCTCAGGGAGGGTCTGGGAATTCTTTTGTGGTCTGCTTCAGAGAGGAAGGATGAGAGGAGGTCAGTGAGACTTTGTTGCTGCTGCAGTTTTCTCAAATGCCAAGGTGCCATACTGGGGGGCAGTGTGGCCTGAACCCCATCTCACAATATGTAAAGTGCATAGCATGGCCAGAGTACTTAATAGGGGAGAAGGTACTCAACATGTGTAACTGTGGTTTTTATTTGCCCATTGGCATTCCAGAATTTCGGGTTAGCCTTAGCTTTCCAGAATTTCACATTTGAGGTTTCAGCTACAGCCATGTATCGCTGAACAAGGAGGGATATGCTCTGAGAAATGGGTCATGTGGTATTTCTGGAAACACCACTGAGTATACTTACACAAACCTGCTACACGCTTAGGCTATGTGGTACGTGCCCATTGCCCCTAGACTACAGACCTGTACAGTACGCACAGTGGCAAGCATTTGTGTTTCTGAGCTTACCTAAATGCAGATAAGGTACAGTAAAAATACGGTATTAGAATCTTAACGGGATCACCATCAGATATAGTTTGTTGTTGAATAAAACACAGTTATGTGGTGCTTGACTGTATTCAAATATCCATGATGTACATGTAATATGTGTATTTTGCAGAAATAACAAATTTAAATTGCTTCTGAACGAACACACGAGGTTCTTTGTTAATTCTTTGCTTTTTTTAAGGATTACATATTATTTGCAATCTTCAGAAATAGCAAATATATTTCCATTAAAAAATAAAGAAACATGGCTTTGGTTTGAATTTTGTATACTCAGAGGCAACAAAGCTTTGGTGATTTGAGGATCACAAATTATTCAGTGGTCATATTCAAGAATGGTACCCCATGGATGGTCAGGATCTTCTATCAGAACTGGCCAACTCTAAAGAGTCCTCCTGGTTAAAAAAAGAAAGTCTTTTAAGAAAATAAATTTTGATATCCTGCTAAAGGGCTGGAATACAATCCACATGCAACTAATATGGTCATTTGGTCCACTGATAAGGTTGAGTCTGCATATACCAGCACTATAGTATTTGGTCAGTTAGCAAATCCTTATACCTCAAAGAATGGTCTCTGGAGCAACAGCATCAATATCTCCAGGGAGGATGTCATCCATGCACAATCTCAGGTCCCACCCTCGACCTACTGAATTACAATGTGCATTTCACAACATTGTCTGGTGATTCATAAACCCAGTAAAGTTTGAGAAGTCCTAACAAGTAGCTTGGTCCTTAGCAGCTGGAAGAGATGGTTAGTTTTCCCCAATCAGATTCAGATAAAATTTGTAAACCCATTTTCAAGTACCAGTGATTTACTTGTAAACTTATGTGTGTGCTATATTCTTTAAGGGAGAAGCTCAAAACAGTATCTGTCTTAACCCCTGTGAAATTTTCTATCAGATTGAGGAGGTGAAGGAAGTAGAACTGTCCCTGCTGCTTATCTGCCTGGGGCTTAAACTAAGAATTTAAAGGGCAACAGGGAAAATAATCTTAAATTGTCTGCATCACTGAAAGGTGGTGATTTCATCTTTTGGTTTGGGGTTGGGTCAACTGGAAGTTTGCTCAAGCCGTTTGTTCAGGATAAGAAGTTCCTGTACCAGAAATAGATAAGTATAAGGAGCAGAATGGAGATCCTGAGGAAGCCATTATCCCAGAGTGTCAGTGAGTAAAATTAACATGTATTTTTAATAAGTCTGTGATTACTTATTCTACAATAGACCATATGGTCTATTCACTTTTTTGTGGACTCAAACACTTAAGCCTTCAAATGCCTTTTAGTTTTAAACACACATGTGCACACCCCTTCCCCTCAAAGAGAACAAAGGATTTGTATTTTGAACTTCAAGACATTTTCCTTAGGAAATTGGAATTACTATCAAAGACAGGAATTTTACACTTTTGTCTAGAAAGACACAGTGACACATCTTTTGCCCTACCTTGGGCCACCTTTCCTTTTAATCTCTTGGCTCAACAATCTGAGCTGACGGCAGCGTGACTGCGCTGAGTTTTCAGCTGTAAGTGTTGATTTCCTTGTTTTTGTGAAGTTTTATGGCACACCTGGTATTGTTTTTTGTTTTTTTGCAGTTTTTGGCCAGGGGTGGGTTTGAACCTGCCACCTCTGGCATATGGGGCTAGCGCCCTACTCCATTGAGCCACAGGTGCCACCCACCTTGTATTGTTATTTAAATGGTTATTGTGTGGGTTTTTCTGTGTGTGTATTAGACTTCCATTAAATTGAGAAACAAAGGACTCTCTGCTGCTTCCAAGGACAAATAGAAGGACAAAATGCTTCCGTTTTCCCACTTGTAGATTCTAAATATTTTGGTAAGGCCTGCTGATGATATTCCCATGAACTTACTTTTAGACCCACCTGTGCATTTCATGACTTCGTTTGGGTCTTTAAAAACTGCTGATAAGCAGGGGCCCTTAAAAAATTATTTTTTCTTCTCTAAAAGGCTGTAGGAAGACTCATCTGCCTATAGTTGCCTTACAGAGGTTCCACATGACATAAAATTTAACATATTCTGAGGAATGGAATAATGAATGTCAACCTGAGAGAGACAGAGCGGTCAATTTGAGATACCTGAGCATTTTTAAAATTCATTAGTGAATTTTTTAAAGTTAATCTGATCACTATGGAAAATTTTACCTTTTAAATAAGCAAAGAGAGGTCCTTAAATGGGATGCAGATCACCCAGACCTACCGCTTGCTCGTCTCAGGCTTTGATTTGAAAATTTAGAGGAATTATCTGCAATTTGGAAAGGCCAGTTCTAGAGAAGAGGCAGCAGGCAGAGCCTCCATTCACCTTAATTAGCTTTTCAACCCAGTGTCTTCAGCAATCAGTAAAGGGAATTTATGCTTAGTGTTGCCAGATAAAGAAGGTCTGGCCCCCTATCACTGTCAGCCAATATGTCAAGACAGGGCTAGGTCCACCAAACTTTGTCAGAAGTCTGGGATTCTGGAGTACAGTGAGAGTAGCCTCTGTGAGACTGTGCTGTTTTTCTATTTCCAAAGTAACAGTTTTATACATAAAAGTTCAAAGCAAAGAGCACACATATCCCTATTCCAAATAATAGTGACCTATTACAACATTCCAATTCAAAAGTTAATCTCCTAAATCAATCCATCTAAACTACTCAAGATGGGCATCTTAGGGTGGGAGATAAATATACTAAACAGTAAGAATGGGAGACAGGGGGTGAAGGTCAGGCAGGACCTAAACAGACCAGACCAGCTGTGTCACATTTGCCCTAGCCTGACAGACTCCATCTTATTCTCACTACATGTGTTTTCATTAGGAGTCAAGCATTCTTGTTGAAAACTTTTCCTTCTCATAGAATTGCACAACTGTGTTAAAGATGTTGATGGCTATATCTGGATGGATGGATAGTGAGCCCTTGGGGCTCTATCTCTTGTGTCTCATCTTTTCATCCACAGCACTTGGACAAGTCCAAGATTCAATGTGTCTATTCCCAATGGAGCAGCTAGAGAGGCAAAGCTGCAACCTTACTTCTGTGGTCTACCCTTGGGGATCAACTCTAACTGACCCTTTAACTTGACATCTGAGCCTTCCTACATATCCAGTAAGAATGTCACTCAGATAGCTGGATGCACATGTTCTGTAACTGGGAAGCCATGAAATGCCTGTACCAAGTTCATCCCTGCAAACTTTAGGGACACATGGTCAGTGGGGAGGACACTGCCCTCATCAGCAGGTCAAAGCTTCAAGATGCCTAGAACTTGAGGTATGTACAGCCCACTTTGGTAATATTGGCCTCAAGCTATTTTAGAAAGCATCTAGAAAGCATTTAAGAGGTGAGGAGAGAGAGCACAGAAAGACCCACTTGATCATCGGAGGTTAGGGTGACATCATATTATAGTATCAGTCAATTAAGAACTTTACTGTCCCCTATAGGAGAAGAAAAATAATTTCTTTTCTATCCTTCATAGTTCTTAGCTGATGAAAAATAAAAAAAAATTGTAAGTCCCCCAACTGACTGCGAAGATCTCCCTTTAGACCATGGTCACCCCTGAAAAGTATTAAAAACTGAGTTTATGGCCAGGACCAGATGGGAGGGGAGATATACCCCATTATACCCCCTCCCTCTCTAATGAACATCAGGCTTTCTTCCCTAAGGGTTAAACAGAAGCCAGCCCTTTTGAAAGACCTGCTCTCTACCACCTGATGCTGTGCCCTCCTTTTTGTGGTTTCTGGACAACAAATGACCAGCATTCCTTCCTTATAAGACAGCACTGATCATGCACTGGTTCTGGCTAGTTTATGGAGGCTGTATATTTGAGTACATTCAAGTCCTCTGCTTCATCTTTTGATGTGTAGGGCTTAATTGTAATGCACTTAACATGTTAAATCTCCACCACAAAGTGAACATGGGATGCACAGAATATGGACATTAGCTTACTACACACGTATGCGCCCCTCTTCTTCCTAAATATCCATAGCTTTTTCTATAATCTGTTAAGTATGTATACTTAGCCTACCCATCAGCATAAATTTCTGTCTCATCCTTCTCACCCTTAATGCCTGGTGTAGTTTTTGCCAGAGACTCCACTTCCCAGCCTCTGACATGGCCAGCCTGCAGGTTGTAATCCTTTTTAAGAAATAAATCTTTCCTCTCTAAATTTGTGAACCTTGTAGGGTTAGGGGAAACTTTTCCTTCACCCTGGAAGTTTCACTGAAAGATCAACTCTCAATCAGGCAGATTAACAAGAGAATAAATGTTTATTTACTGTACTAATGGGGAGATTCACAGAGTGATTATCCAATATCTCAAAGGAGTCCAGAAATGTGTACATCCTCATTTTAGAGGAGGTGGGAAGATGAATATAGATCATTCTGTTTAGGAGCAATAAATTTTATTAAGGAGGAGAATAAATACCAGGAGAATGAATGGATGGGGGAAAAATTGACTTACAAATGATTATCTTTGGAAATTAAATTAACCTGAGAGACAGGTCTTGTATTAAAATAAGTTGGACCAGTGTTCTTTCTTGCAATATGTTGGGATAACAGGGAGGGGAAGAGAAATTGATCGTTCATTTTGATGGGTCTGGTTTTTTATGAAGAAAAATGGAATGGAAAGCGCCCCCAACACCTGTTGATATTTAAGTGACTTTAATTCAAAATACTCTTTATACTAAAGAGTTATATTTGGGGGTGAAATTTCCTGAGCTCCTTCACCCTGATAATTTTCGGTTGACACTAGTATTCCTTGTAACAAAAGACAGATTAAGAAGAGAAAAAGAAACAGAAGATTAATAACAGATATGCCTACTGCATATATGGGAGAAAGCTCAGAGAAATTAGTAAGTCTCTAGAGGAGATTTCAAGGAGTTGTCTTAGACTTCAGGTCTAAATACTGTTGTTGTCAAAAACAATGGAAGAGGGTATGAGAACAGGTGGAGTTGAGCTGGCTAGGACAAGCACCTTAAATAAAAGATAAGTTCTGTTATGTGGATTTTAGTTGGTGTCTTTTCCATCAATAAAGAGTCTCTATTGATTTAGGCCTCCTATTCCTGGTGCAGAGAGGAAAATGCCCTTACAAATAGAGGTTTTCTTCCAGGTGAAAATTTTTCTTACAAAAGGGTAACTTCTCAGAACTTCTCCTTGTTCTTCACTTTCTCAAAATACCAGCTCAGAATAATCCTTATACCAAAAAGATATATTTGGGGTAGCATATTCTTGCCTCCTGGTCATATTTTAGAGAGGCATGTCTTAAAACCCATCACTTCCTTTCCATTCCTTTCTACTCATCCATTCAATACTATGGAGTTAGAAACTATAGCTCGCAGATGGATTAGAAGACTACCAAGGAAAGGGAAAGAGCCAACCTTACCATTTTCCCCAAAGAAAGGCAGTATGACTGATGAAAATGGGGACATGGTATCTCCCTATTGTTATAACTTGACCAGGTGCATTGCCCACTGTCCAAGAGAATGCCAGTGCACTAAGACAGAAAGGTGACAGCAGAGAAAGAGTTTTGTAGACATCATGCAAGAAGTCAGAAGGAAGTTCTTACATCCATCTCCCTAAGAATTTGGGAGAAAGGGTTTTTAAAGATAATTTGGCAAACAAAGGGCTAGGGCTAGGCAACTGGGTCTGCTAATTGTCTGGGTTTGGGCTACAAATATAGGAATATTGAAATTGTTTGCTGTGTCCATTCTTGGGTTGAGGGCCACAAGACCAGTTGAGTCAGTTCCTTGGTGTGGGCCAGTGGTCTTGGTGGGTCAGCATTCCACAGGGATACAACACCTGGAAGGTATCTCAGAAACTTGCCTTAGGTTTCACAAGGATGATGTTATCTATGGGAGTAATGAAGTAAGCCAAGAATCTTTAATGACTATCAGCTATATGACTTCTGAGTAGTAGGCAATTATGGAAAAGCAAGCTAGGGAATAATGGCTGGTTGTAAGTATGGATATATATTTCCTCTATCACAGTTCCCACCTTGTGGCCCTTTATTTTGTAAAGGGCTGTTTTCACTATGAATATTAATGTTTTGCTTGATGTATTGGGTTGGATGCCATTAATTACTAAATTAATTGAGACATGACTGTGATTTCAAAAGACTATAGGTATGAGTTTTCTATTTTCTGAGAGACAACAGACAAGCTGTGGGGCAATATCCAAGTTTTTATTCCCAGACACAAGGGAAAGATTTCCCAGTGGGCAGTTTAAAAGAGAAAGTGGGTGTCAAAAATATTATGCCCCATGAAATCCATGTGATTGATGGGCTTGTTATATTCTCCATTTTCCACTCAAGAGAAATTTTGAGGCTGAGAGAGATATTTGTGATTCATTTAATAAATACCTGTAGGTGTTGACACACTTGGCACTTCAATAGCACTGGAAGTGCTATCCCCATACTCTCAGCAAACCCCATACTTTGCCCTCAAGGAGATGATGATCTACTGTGAAATGGAGACAAATAAGTAGAAAATGAGAATGACTTTTCAAGATGCTGAGTATTCCTAACAGGCACCCAGGAGCACTTAACTTCATCTCACTGACCTTCCATGGGACATTAGGCTTGATTTGAGACCTGAGAGGCCAGTAAGTATTAACTGGGCAAAAAGAGGAAGAAGAAGAAGGCAGAGAGAGGAGAAGTATTTTCCAGACAAATGGCTGAAGGGGATAAAGGCAACAGAGAGATGAACAGGGGCAGGGAAATTACAATATGGAACTGAAAATGAAGAGTAAGAAATCAGGACTGAAAAACAGGTAGGTATGCAGGGCCTCATCAGCTACATGCAGTCTGAATTTCAATCTTGGGTCAAGGTTGATTTTCAGCAAGGGAAGGATCAGAGTTGCACTTCTGGATAATTTTCTATAAAGCAGAGTAATAAGAAAATATTAGATCCTTTAATCACATCATTTTAAATGTACCCTTTAAAATTTTCCAATAGACTTTTTACTTAGACACTTAATATAGTAGCAGGAGTACATGAACATAATTTATAAATATATGCATATCTGGAAGTGCAGAGGTGACTGATGGCTTTAGAAAGGTCTCTTTGGCTGCAGCACATGGCAGCAAGGAACATGGATTGGAGGACATTGAAGCCAACGGCAAGCAGGCCAATTAGGAAGTTGCTCCACTGACTGAAAAAGAAATGATAGTGGCAGGAACCAGGGCAGTGGCATGAAGGATGAAAAGAGATGGCTAAACGTGAAACAGGTTATGAAAGTTGCTCCATGTTTGCACGGGAGACTAGTCCTTTAGAAATCTTTAGCACCTGCAGGTTGGTGGCTGGATTACAAGTCTAAGGAACACTTGATGTTAAAAGATCCATGATTCAAGTCCTGGTTTCCTCATTTACCAGTGGATTTTGCGACTCATTTATATTTGAGGCTTTGTTTCCTCAACCATAAAATGGGGCTACCAATACAGACCCTACCTACCCCCAGGCCAACTGTATGGAGCAACTGGAATAAAAAGTAGAATGACTTTGAAAATTCTAACAGTTGGCTTGGCATGCATAGCTCAGTGATTATAGCACTGGGGCAGGTGGGTTTAGCCCTGGCCTACTAAATAACAATGACAACTTCAACACCCAAAAAATAGCCATGCTTTGTGACGGGCACCTATAGTCCCAGCTATTTGGGAGGCTGAGGCAAGAGAATTGCTTAAGCCCAAGAGTTAGAGGTTGCTGTGAGCTGTGATGCCATGGCACTCTACTGAGGGTGACATGGTGAGACTCTGTCTCAAAAAAATAAATAAATAAAAAATAAGAAAAGAGAAAATTTTAACAGTGGACAAATGATGCATCTTATTGCATAGGTACTATATTTATATATATAAGTTGTCACCAAAAACATAATTTGGCTCCACTTCTAATCCAAACAAGGAAGCTAACTACTCATGTGCTTAGCAAACGACAGCATCATGTATTGAAAGGAATAACAAGTCGGTCACTGTACCTGGTTCTGCCTCTTTCTCCATTGGGAAACTCTGAGACTCACTTTCCTCATTTGTCAAAGGGAAGCAATGGCATCTGTCCTATTCATCTCCTACCCATTGAGCTGGTTGTCAGGAACTTTCCTTATCCTACAACTTCCCTACATAACCTTGAGCAAGCTATATGACAACCTCCAGCTTCAATTATTTTATTTGTAAAGCATGAGTGAAGTCAGGATAAATGATTTCCATGCACCTTCCAGCTATACGATGACAATATCTGTCAAAGGTGAACAGTGAGATGCAATGTAAGGCAGGCTTTGTTTGTCTGGTTGGGAGGGAAAGGAGGGCAAGTTGAGGGGGAATGAAAAGTTTACCACTAGAATTATCTGCACATTAACCAAGCCATGGAAAATGGAAGAAGCTGTGAAGATTTTCTCAATATGCAGAGCCACCAGGCAATCACTGACAATAAAATTGTGAATTCAGCAATTCCATGCTGTGTTTTAATTTTCTGGCACTGGTGTGCCCATTATTTAAGCATGCATTTGGATGGGCGCCAGCTCGCTGTCGTCACCATGACTAAGAAGGGGTGCTGAAAAGCCTCTTCTAGCTCACACCAGCAGATCTGAGGCTCCTGAAAACCCTACTACTCTTACAGGGCCAGGAGAGGGAGGTGGGACAGCAGACTATATAAAGGACAAAGGGAAGCTGGGAGGGAATTGGGGAATAAAAGAGGAAAAGAATGGCAGGGGAGAGGATGGCTGGAGGAAACCTGGAATGACTATAATGGTTTCATGGACAACACAAAAGGGAGAAATTAGATACCACAGTAAGGTATGAGAAGGTCTGAATAAAACTTGAGACTCTACAATGACTCTAAGACCCAGATGTCTTTCTCTTTTCTGGTCAGTGGTGTGGTCAGTGGACAGCCACCAGGATCTGCTATTCCACTTGAATTGAGACTCTGCTCTTCTCAGGTGGCCACCAGGCAATGGCTGAGCACACTGGGGGTGCCTATGGCCTGGCCCACTTTTGCTAATGTGGCAGTCTGCTCCAGAGTTCCTTGTTGAACCTTCTCAGAGCTGCTTGATTGCTGAAGACTCTTCCCACCCTGTCTTCCTTCCTTTTCCTCTCATGATAATTAGTTTTACGTGTCAACCAGGCTATGCCATAGTACCCAGTTACATAATCAAACACTAATTGGGGTGTGCCTGTAAGGGTACTATGTAGATGTGGTCAACTTCTACAGGCAATCCACTTTAAGTAAAAAAGATTACTCTCAAGAATGGGGCTGAAGGCTGGCCTCATCTCATCAATTGAAGGCCTTGATAGGAAAAACCTGAAGTTTCCAAGAGAAGGAGGAATTCTGCTTCAAGACTGTAGCACATCTCACCTGGGTTTCCAGCCTGTTGCCCTGCCCTGCAGATTTCAGACTTGCCAGCTCCCACAATTGCAGGAGCTAATTCCTTAACATAAACACACAAGCAAATACCTCTGATGGGTTCTGTTTCTCTGGAGAGCCCGCACTAATCAGATCTGCACCATAGTCTGAAGGTGCCTCCTGATCACCCCTGCTCCCTCCCACCTTTATCTTTCATATTACCCCCAATAAATCTCTTCTCCTACTCACTCTATTTTGCCCTCTGCTTCCTGAAGGAGCCAACACAGTCCCATGGCTTCTTTACACTTTTCAAACTACATCTTCCTTTTTACTTCAGAATAGTTGAATAGTTGAGGATGACTAAGAATATCCATAGGATCTTATGACACCTGTGTGGGAAGAAAAGCAGGCAAAGAAATACCGTGTAAAAGCAGGAATCAAAGGAAGGTTGAAGGTCAAGAGATATATGGGGTCACAGCGAGGAGAAGACTAAAGGAAACAGTGGTCCCATAACTAAGTGGCAATGTCAGATTTGTATGTTTTTAAACAGACCACTTCCCAGGGGCTTTTTGCAAACAGTGGCATGAGAAGGTACCAGGCAGGAAAGCAGAGGAAACCACAGGCGCACGCTCATGTTTGCTTTTGCATATTGGAGGCTCCATTAAAAATGTGTATTTCTCCTTTGCCATTTGCCGTCTCTTAAATTACCTCATTTAAGAACACACACAAAAACAGGATTCCTTGCATCTGCTCCAATTTTCTCCCCAACTTTTACAGATTCTTCTGCCTAGAGTTTTAGCAAAGTGAAACTACCATGTAGGAACCGCTACTATTTTACTGCTGATTTTTTTCCTTGTTTGCTTTCCTCGTGGTATAGAGAGAGAATGACTGGGGACCATCCAGAGTGATGTGTGTGACACATGATGAGGTCAAAATGATGTCACTCACTAGATCCATTGCACATGGCTTGGAATGAACTGATGAGTGCTAAGTACGGCGGCTGTATCTGTGTCCTTGCAGAACCTTACCTAACAGCCTCTGAAGAGGAATTCCTATTTCCAATCCTGTACTGACTTCCCTTAAATCTGAAGAGCTCCCACTCATTCTTTCATTCATTCATTTATTCAAGATAGTTAACCCAAGAACTACTAAAATGTTTTTTTTTCTGTACAAATTTGGATTCAGTCAAGGATCCAGAAAGCCACATGTATCCCCAAGGCCACAGGCTCACCACCTTTGAACTCTGGCCACAGTACTTTTTCTGGTCACTTTATCATAATGCCCCTACCACACAGCCCCCTCCTCAGAAGCCCCAAACCACTTTTCCTGTGTATTAGCATAAGATGATATAGAAAACCAAGTTCTAACTGCTGTTAGGGTTACTTGCCTCTGGTGCACCTATGAATATGAGATACACATGTTAATAAATTCTGCTTATTTTTCTCTTGCTAATCTGTCTTTTGCCACTCTAATTTAGAGGGCCCCAGCTGGAATATCTACGATGTCTCACTGGAGAGGATAATCTGCTTTACTCAAAGTCTACTAATTTAAATGTTAATTACATCTAGAAAAATATCTGGACAGCAACATCTAGATCAATATTTGTACAAACAACTGGGAACTCTGAACTGGATAAAATGACACATGAAATTAACCCTCACCCCTGGTGAACTCCGGTTGTAATGTTTTGCCAACTCTGTTCTAGATTAATTGTGTAGTCATGGAATTAAACAGAAAGATCTGGGCATCCCCTTCTTGGTATTGTTTTCATTATATATAAAAAAATTAACATGTGGAGGAATATGTGATTACAACCAAAAAATCGGGGTACATTGATAGGAGAAAAATAAAATTCATTTATAATCTCACAATCCCAAAATAATTGCTGGTTGTTTTTTTTTACATGCAATATTCTAATACTTTTTTGTTAAGCAACAGGGTTATTTGTAGAGGAGGAAAAATGTCTTCCTCTAGGTTCTTCAGGTGGGACCCCATAAATTAGACTGGCAAAAGATAGATTAGCAAGAGGAAAAACAAGTTTATTAGCATGCATATCATGCTTACACACGGTGGGAACACACCGTGGGAGCACACAGAGATAAGCAAACCAAAGGGGTGGTTAGAACTTGAGCTTATCTATCAACTCAGGCTAAAACACAGGAAAGGGGATTTGGAGCCTCGGGTAGGGGAAGACCCGGGAAATGTATGTAAACAGGGATTGTTCGCCAAAGTTTGTTACCTAGAATTAATTCGGTGCCTTCTCCACTTAAAGGGTTGTTAAGAGTCTTCTTAGTGCTGGAGAGAGACACCTTTACAAATGGAAATTTCCTTTACTAAAGGAAAACTGGTGACCTGTGTTTATAGCTTTTCCTATGTCTGCTTATTCTCAATGGTATTTAGTTCAAAATGATCCATAGACCAAAGAGGTATATTTTGGGGAGGCATATTTTCATATCCTTCACATACTGCAGAAAATATTTTGAAACTTGCTTTTTGCACTTGATCACATACCCTTTGAATGGTTATATTGAATATATAAATAATATATATTCAACTGTAACAGCCTTCTTAATTATCGTAATACATTCTATTGCATAAATACACCATCATTTATCTAACAAACCCTTTTTGACTGGACATTAAGAGTTTCTGATTTGCTTCCCTTATAAACAAGTCTGCACTGAATGTCTTTGGTTATGCATCTTTGTCCATTTGTCCAGTTATTTCCCTGAGATAAATTCCTAGGAAAGGGATTAATAGGTCAACAGGCATGCACATTTTTAAAAGCCTTTTGATGCATATTGACAAGCTATTCTTCAGAAAAATACATCAATTAATAAAACTGCTATTACTCTAATAGCACATGTTTATCAGCTTACATTAATTCTGTATATTAATAAGCACCTCTGAATCCTCTGTTTCTGGAATTAAGCTAAAAAGAAAAATATTGTTAATCCTGGATTACTATGAAGAAGAAAAAACAGCTCAATCCTACTCTTTGGCTTTGAAGAAAATTCTCATTATAAGTTTTATTTTTAATTATGTATATCTTCCTTCTTAAAGTAGATGCACCATTCTACTTTAAATTTGATACTGCATTACATAAGAGAAGATGATTTAAACTATGGATGATTTCCAAAAGAATATATGTATGGGTATAAAAAGAGTTAATGTGTTCAAGGATTGGCAGGCCGGGTGCAATGAAGACTAGAGATAGAATAATTAGATTTTCCAGTTCTGGAATCCACGAATTCAATACTTTGGTAATAGGCACATACTCTTCATAATCATCCATATTGTCGCCCTTCGTCAAATCAGATCAGAGAAAAACCAGAGCCAGTCTTACTGTAAGTTAACAGACAGCAGGCTGGCGCTGCCCTGAATAAACATGAACTACAGAATGGTTGGTTCTCAGAGCTAGTGCAAGGGAGGAGAAATCATTTTTTTCTCTACCTTTTGCAGCTCTTAGTTGACAGGGACCCCTCTAACAAAAGACAGATTAACAAGAGAAAAACAGCCATCTGGACATGGTGGTGAATTCCTGTAGCCCCAGCTACTTGGGAGGCTGAGGAAGGAGGATCCCTTGAGCCCAGGAGTTTGAGATTGCAATGAGCTATGAACTATTCCAATGCATTCTATCCCAGCAATAGAGTCAGACTCTGTCTTGATGTCCCCCTCCCAAAAGAAACCAACAAAAAAGCAAGAGAAAAAGAGAAGTTTTAACATGTATACTTCATGTACACATGAGGAATACCCAGGGAAAATGAGTAAATCTTAAAAAGTTGGCTTAAATGCCAACTTCAAATGAAACAAAGCAGGACATGAGTGAGCGCACACATGGTGAGAATAAGATGGAGTCAGTCTGTCTGTGCCAACATGGCACAGCTGGTCTGGTGGGTTTAGGTCCTAAATGACCTTTATCTCCTGTCTCCCATTCTTACCATCCTATAAATTTAGCTCCCACTCAAAAGATGCCCATCTTGAGTAGTTTAGGAGATTAACTTTTGAATGTTGTAATAAGTCACTGAGTTATGCTGATTATTGTTTGGAATAGGGGCTGGTGTGGTCTTTGCTTGGAACTTTTATATATAAAACTGTGATTTTGGAAATGATAGAATAGTCTTGGAGAGGCTACTCTCACTGTTCTCCAGAATCCCAGCCTTCTGACAAAGTTTGGTGGACCTATCCCTGTCTCTGCATATTGGCTGACAGTGACAGGTGGCCAGACCCTCTTCATCTGGTAACATGAGGAAGCCCAGTAATGGGCAGGTATCCAGGTAAAGTGTTATACAATCTTACCAGGTTCATTGCCCACTGCTCAAGAGGAAGCCAACACATGGAGACCGGAGGGGGTTATAGCAGAGTAAGAGTTTAATATTGAAAGGTTCCAGACCCAAGGATAAAATCATTCTGAGATGAGAGACGAAAGGAAAACAGAGATCCAATTCATGTAATTAAAGTGGCTTTTATTCCACCTAGAGTGCAGGTGGGGTGAGATTTCTGACCAGGGAGAAATCCACAAGTGGGCTGTGTTGGACAGGGATTTAAAGCGTTAGGGCAGCCAGGATTAGTGGCATTTCTATTTCCCAGGAGGGACATGAGTCTGACCCTTCTTGGGCGGGCTATGCACCTGACCCTGCCTGGGGAGGGGGGGGCATGAACTTGACCCTGCCTGGGGGGGAGCATGTTTATTTAGGCAGTTTACTCCTGATTCTATCAAATATCACAGGTGCCATGCAAGGAGACAGGAGAAAAAGGATCTATGCATTAAGAACACAATAACTCTTATGTGCAACCCCATAACCCCAAATCTACCTCCCTAGGAATTTAAGAGAAAGTGTTTTTAAGATAGTTTTGTTGGCTAATTGGCTGGGTTTGGGGCAGAACCATAGGATTATAGAAATTGTCTTATTGTGTTGAGACGATTTGGGGTGGGAATTGCAATGCAAGTCGAGATAATTCTTCTGTGGGTCAGGTCTGGGTGAGTCAGCACCCCAGGGCCTGAAAGATAGCTCAAAAACTAGCCTTAGGTTTCACAAGGGGAGCAAAGAAGAAAGCTAAAAATTAGTAAGACCATTGGCTACATGATGCCTGAGTAGAAGCAAATATAGGAAAGCAAGCAAGGAAACAATGGCTGCTTACAGGTATTATTTCCCCTCCCATAGTTCTCACCTTGCAGCCCTTTAGTATAAAGGGTGGTTTCAAATGTATGGTAAACAAGAGCAAGATTTGTTCTGTGGCTATCCTCTCCATTGCTATGAGTCTCTAGTGATTGAGTCACCCTTTTCTTGCTGGTACAGAGAGGAATAGAGATTGCAAGTGGAGATTTCCTTTATAGATGTAAATTTCCGTTAAAAAAAGGTAAATTCTGCTCTATTTTGAGAACTTCTCCTATGTCTGCAGTTTCTCAAAATAATCAGCTCAAAATAATCCTTATGCTAAAAAGGCATATTTCAGGGTGGCATATTCTGGTCGCCTACGCTAGTTATGCTCCATCAACACCAAACTTCCTAGACACCACCGGCAGACACAAACATAGTCACGGGGCTAACTGGAAGAAGCACCTTGACTTTGTTGTGAAAGTAAAAGTCGCAAAAGCCCGGGTTTTGTTAACGACTCAGGACCTTCCATCAATTACAGTCAGAGGTTCAATAAATGTTTGTTGCATTGAATTGTTGAATGTTAATTGTCTGTCTCATCCTCAGGTGTTCGCATGAGGGGCACTTTGTAAGCATAAGTGGGATTGACAAACTGACATTTTTATTCATGTGCACCTAACGAGATGGAAACCAGAGGAAGCAGAACGAGAATGTGGTTAGGCGCCAACTTTGTTAATGTTCACCAGGGGCCAAGGAGGTGGAGAGGAGAAAAGGGATCGATACATCGAAGCACACGATTAATGCAACATGTTAAATGCAGCCCTGTAATTCCAAGGGCAGCCCAATTTGCCCCGCACTGCCAGCAGCCACATGTGTTTCCTGGGGGCGGAGAACAGGAGCAGTGTGCCAGACAATTCCAGTGCAGGGTGAACCTGGAGGTGAAGTCGCCTCTGCCCCTGTGGTGCCTCACTTCTGAGCTGTGATTGCACACCTCTTCAAACACAGACGCCAACATGCCAATTAAAAGCCTGGCTTGCAGCAGGACAATAGAGTAGAATGTGGGTTTCATTCTTTTCCAGCTGAACAAAAGCAATGTCTTTGCTCCTTGAGCTCCAAGGGACTGTGAGGCGAGGCGGTGGAGCCCTTTTGAATGGTCCCTGCCACCCCTCTCTTCGCGACTATAGACACCGCTGCATAGGTAACAAAAGGGGAGTAAATGGGTAATGAATCAGAATTTGCAGAGTTTAGCGGTGGTTGGGTGTGGGAGGGCTCCAGGGAACAGCCGACTGACCCGTTCCATTTGTATCACTTGTTAACCAAAATTGTCGATGACTTTTGGAACAATTGCTTCCTCTCTGACACCAACAGCCGTCTGGCACAACAACTCTGGAGCCTCACCCCTCCACATTATTAATCACATTCACGATGCCTTACTTAGCAGGTTCCAACGTTAGCTTTCTCTCACGCTCTGCAGCGAACAAATTAAAGAGGCTCGCTCTGTTCACGAAAATAGTGTGGTTCAGCCTATTCGTTTTCCCTAAATGCTTCTCCGCTTCAAATTGGCATTCCAGCCATGTTGCGTATATTTTTAAAAAGCCATCGTACAGGTCAATAATGTTAAACCCTTACCCATGACAATAATTTACTCTGTCAACTGTGTACACACAGAAGATACACGGAGTGTGTGTGCGCGTGCACACACTCTGATCCCTTTGGTGTCTCTCAGCGTTACGGATTCTCTCTTCCTATTGTGTTTCTGTCTTTTTTTTTTTTTTTTTAACTGGTGGTCTCTTTCTCCTGAAAAGAGAGATTACAAATACAATCCCAGAATTGCAAATAGAACGGTGGATGCCTTTTGTTCAGCTTCCTGTCCAAGTTGTTACAACCTTTGTCATGGTAATGAGCCATCAGAATTTCATAGCCTGAATATACCCTCTACTCCTGGAGTGTATTGTGTGCCTACGTTTGGATGAGTTTATGGTGTCTGTCTGTGCAGTGCCTGGATAAAGACAGCTGGAAAAGTTGACCCCTTTCGGAAGACCAACAGTTCTCAATGGAAGTAAATAGTTCGTTGGTGTTTCTGAAGGGTTCAAACTGCTAGCACATGAAATCATGAGAGCACTGTCTCTCTGCTGACCTTGGAAAAGGTCAGCAGGTTTTAGACTCCAGTTAAATTTTCTGCAATTTTGACAGAGTAGTTTTCATCATTTCATTCAAAGGAGATGGTGACTTAAAAGGGAGAGTGTGTAAGGCACAAAATATAATTTAAAGTGGTTACTTGAGCCAAAATGAGGGAAGATGCCCAGAAGACTAAGAACCCAGTAACCTTGGATATGACCTTTGTTAGGCTTTTGTTACAAGTGATTTTAAAGGCAAAAAAAGGGGGGCAGAGAGTGGGCTAATACCAATTTGCTCGTCACAAATTCCCATTGGCTTACAGAAATGACATTGATTTGTGATTGGCTATACATTGATAAGACATAAGGTGTGGGTTATAGTGGCCTGGTGTGGCATTATTGGGTTAATTTATAGCTACTTGTGGCAATAGCAAGACGTGTCAAGAGAACAATCCATGGCTTAATTGGGGAGTAGGGTTTGATTGCTGTCCCATTTTAATGCCTCTTGGGACCAGATAATTTAAAAGGACCCAGATAAAAATTCTTTTGAGTCTCCCCCACCCAGCCCACCGAATGGACCCCCTCTTGGTCAATGGGACCCCAGAAAAACCTGAGTTGCCAGCCACAAGGAGAGGGAAAGTCAGACGAGCCTAGTTATGCCCCAATCCCTTTGGAGTTATTGCTCCTAACAGTGAGATTAATAGGACCTAAGGCCAAGCTTAAACCTCACCTGCACACTATCAATTTACCTAACACATCACTTGAGTTTCAGCAAATGTCTAGGGTGCCAGACATCTTTATCTTAGCTTAAAACATTCCAACCTTTAGAGAACGCTTCATTTGTTTTTAACCAATTACAAATAAAAAAATCCTTAAACCCACCTGTAATCTGTAAGCTCCCCACCCCTGGCCCCTTTGAGATGTCCCACCTTTTCAGGCCAAACCAGTGTACCCCTTCCATGTATTGATCATGACTGTATGTGTAAGTCCTTTCTCCACGAATGTATAAAACCAAACCGCAACTCGCCTGCCACAGACACGTGTTTTTAAGACCTCTTGAAAACATGTGCTCCGGGCTGGTCACATACATTCAGTTCAGAATAAACCGCTTTAAATTATTTGGCAGAGTTTGGGTTTATTTTTTGTTAACACTTTTCTCATACGTGTGTTGAGTACCTACACCAGGCAGACACTAGACAAGCTGAGTAGGGAAAAATCAGGCAGGCCAGGAGTACCAATGTATACCAGAGCATGTATTTATGCCAGAACAAAGTAACAGATGACTGGAATAATCTCTATACTCTGCTGTTTAATGTGACTCTCAGATCAAATTTCATCAAGGAGAACCCACTTATAATAGCCATTATCCTGAGCAACAACAAGCCACCAACTTCACCGAATAATACCCAATGAATATCCATTTCTGTCCTTGCCTGATGAGAAAGCTGGCTGAAGGTAGTAGATTCCTAAAAGGTAAATTCCTATTAGAGCAACTCCTTCCCGTGGGTTGTGGCTTTAGCTAACTAATGCCATGTACACGACATTACATTATCTACGCTGAAGTACTTTAAAGCAAATTACAGACATCGTAACAGTTTACAAGATGACCCCATCTATATTTGATTTCTGACATACATGAATAATTTATTTCACCAATATTTCATCAAAAATTGTGCCCCGTTAATTAGATGGAAGGTTTTTGTGACAAAGCACAAACTGTTGGGGTGGGTGGTCTGTGAGGTTGGAGAACATAAAAGGGCTTTTTGTTCCCCCAGCAGATGGGGCCCCCCAAGGATAAAAGAGACTTGAGAACCACTTAAATTGGCCTCAGGGCCCTTAGCGATTGAAGCTAAGTGCTGGCTGTGATTAAATTTATGTAAAGTACTTAGCACAGTGCCAGGCACAGAGCAGCTGCCAGATAGTTGTTAGGACTTTTCCCCCTAGCCTTGGGTATGTGGGATAGAAGCCTAGTGCCATTTCCAAGCAGGTGTGACTTTTAGTTAAGTGACTCGTCCTGAGTTTGTATGAAAAATCACTGGTGAAGCCTAGAATAGAACTCAGAGTCTGTGTTCGATTTCCGATCCGATACCTCTTTTCACTCAGATGCCTACCCTCCTTCTCCACAGGCACCTTTGCCAAGAGACAATGAGATTCTCAAAGCAACTTAAGAACTCTAATGGTTTTCAAATGGCCAGTTCTGGCTTCCTCTCAAAATATGGTTTGCTTTCTTATTTCTAGTTTCAAAGTAACAAAAAGCTAAAGACCGACCTTCCTTCCTTCCTTCCTTTTTCTTTCTTTCCTTCCCTCCCTCCCTCCTTTTTTCCTTCTTTCCCTCCTTCCTTTCCTGTTATCTACAACAAGTATAAGGCTGAGGAAAAGAAAGGAAAATGCATGCCAAGTGTCTGTGTTGGGGACACAAAGGTGGCAGGGATCAGGGACTACAGCAGCAGGAGCCCAAACTCACTTGATGCTAAAAATCCTAGCTTCTAACTTTAGAGCCATGCTGTGGCTGCCATGGCATTGCTTGAATTTTCTTAAGAAGACACTTTCTCCCGAATGACTAAGCGAGCTGCAGACCCTGAGCTTTCTCAGGCCACACTTTTCTGAATGACCAAGACAAGAAGCAATTCAGGGTGGGATGCTGAGTCTGCAAATGCGATAATCCTACCAGGTCAAGTCCAGCATTGCTATTTCAGCACTGCTAGGCCCACACCTAACAATTCCTTGGACTTCGCCTTGGTCTGCAGGCTGAGAGCGTTCAGAGAAACATTGCCCTTTCTCTTTCTTGACGCCTCCTGCCCTGGGCAGCTCCCCTTTCTGCATGGAGAGGAGACTCCTGATTTGCTTAGAAGTTTCTCAAAAGCTACAGTGCAAATCAGCCTAATTGTTTGCTAGATGAACAATGATCACTCTAACCTCCTAATTAACATTGTTAAAATCTGCTAACAAAGGACATTTAACAATATCTTAATTAGGAAGGATTTCCAATTTGTGATATGGAGCATGTTAGACAAACAGGGCACAATTCTCCCTTTGTTCCTGCGCTCAGCAGCCAGAGAGATTACAAGATATGACACAACATGTTCTGCGTTTGCCATTTATCATTCTATATCCTTTACACATTTGCGCTACATAATTAGTGTCTTGGCTAATTTTACCTGTGTTATTGTTTGCACTGTAATTTGGAGAGAATAGAGTGGGTGATGCGGGTGATTTAGATTGGGGCAGGCATCTGCTTCACTGGTTCTCTCTCCCACTGACTGCCGCTCCCAAATCCCTGCCAGAAAGAGAACCCAGCTAGCAAATAAAGCAAACTTCTTGGTGCCTCTGGTTAGGGATAACGGGGTATAAAAAGGAAAAAGCCTTTCGGGTCATTCCAAATAAACCTGCAGATGACTGAACATCTTAGCCCCTGTTCCTTTTCCAAGCTCTTACAGCTTATTTTAAAAGCTCCTATTATCTATCATTTAATTATTTAAAAGTGTCTACTCTGTTTTCATAAATTATCTATGTGTTAGAGATATTGGCATATGAGAGAGAGTCGTGGGGAAAAGGGAGGTTCCAAAGCCAATTATCCCAGCTGGAGGGTTTTAGAATATAATGGGATCCTTGAATTATTCTATATCAGACCTTTAAGAATGTGTGCCTGTTTGGTTAGGGTGGATGAGGAGGGGCTGTGGGTGAAGACAAGAAGGGTTAGGATTTGTAATAATCCCCAATTCATTATTCCCCTCTATTTTTGAGGGCATTCTGATTATTAGGTCCTTTTCTATGTGGCTTAATTTCTTTGTCCTTCTTCCAAAGAAGAAATCTTTGGAAGAAATTAATGTCGTATGTTATTTGGAATTACCACTTAAATAAACTACATCATCTAAATTAAAAGAGAAAACATAAGAAAAATACTTAATAGCATGCTTGGCACATAGTTACTATTCAATAAATTGTAGCTACAATAAACCATGTCATATTACAAAGCTATATATAATACATAAAGACACTCAGATGCATTACACACTTGATGGTTGCTATATGTAATACATAATATATTGCATCAGTAGGGGCGGGAGAGACATTCCCTTTATCTTCCTAGGTTCAACAGCTAGGTCTAAGAAATAAACTGGTGACAGATAGATTAACAGGAGAAAAGGTATACACATTTATTATATGTACAGGGGTATTGTAGGCAAAAAAAGTGATGACCCCAAAAGATAGTAGATTTGGGAGTTTACTTACCATCTTCATAGGGGAAAATGTGGGCAGGAGGGTGTAGGCAACATAAGGGACTGTAGTTGATTTTTAGGGACTAGGAATGGGGGCCCTGAGAAAAATAAATGACAGATATGATAGTTTGTGACAAAGTTTGTCAGGGGGTGTATCTGAGTCCGTTTTGTGCTGCTATAACAGAATAGAACAGACTAGGTAATTTATAAAGAACAGAAATCTATTTCTTACAGTTCTGAGGCTAAGTCCAAGATCAAGGTTCTGGTATCTGGTAAATGGAAAGGGTCTTCTTGCTAAGTCCTCAGGTTATAGAGAGGGGAAGGACAAGAGAGACTAACTCTCTCCATCCCTTTCATAGAGGCACCTAATTTCACTCACCAGGGAGGAGGTGCTCTCAAGGCCTAATTTGTTCCCAAAGGCCTCACCTCTTAATCCCATTGCACTGGTATAACAGAAGTAAGGGTCTAAAAAGGGTAAAATGTTTTAATGAATTATCTCTTTAAACTCCCTCACATTTTTTGAGGAATTAAAACTTGCATTCCTGCCCCAGGCTAGAAATCAGAGCAGCAGGGTAGCGTTCTTTTTTCTTTGTTTTCTGGTATCTTAAACCATAGGAGGCAGTTCTTCAGAATTATTCAGACAGAGGTCACAAGATTGTTTTCACCTGAGATGGTATAGTTAAACAGCAATAACCCAAAGCTGAAACTCTCTTATAAAACTCCTTTATTTCTGTTTCAAGTTGGGGTAGGGATAATGGTTCTTTAAGATGACAGTCTGCCATCCTCCTCATTTGCCCGCAAATTCTTGTAATAATCGCCTCTTTCCTTTTTCTCAAACCACTTGTCCTCACTTTTTGTTTGGCCTTGAGGACAAGTACTGAACTTGCACTAACAGTGACAACACCTCCATTTTAAGGGGATGCATTTGAACCATAGTAGTATGGTACTGACTTCTGGTCACTTCTCCTGTGATAAGAGTAAATTTTCCTTGGTTGATAAAGTTCCCTGGAGTTGGGGGAAATTGATGATGTATGAGTTCCTTCTGGAGGATCTGTTTGTAGGCAGATAAAAGGCATTCAGAGAAAAACTGGCCTTATATTTGTTGTTTTTAAAGTGCCTTCAGTTCAAAATACTCAATATGCCAACATGGAGTATTTGGGGGTGATATGTCCTGAACACCTTAACACATACATATAATGTGTAATCTAGTCCAAATATCTGGGGGGTAGTTCTAGGTTCTGGTCTGAGCCACTCAATGTCTCTTCCCTGAAGACATTGGGGAACAGGCCGGAGATGCAACTTCCTTCTTCCGACTTTGCAGGCAAAGTCACCACAAACTATCTAGCAAGATAGAAACCAAAAGAAAACAAAACAAAAAATACTTCTCAGTTGAGAAACTGTGGTCTGGGATTATATTGAAAAGTTACTGCTCTTGAATTGGCATCTATCCTTCTCTCTTCTCCTCTCCCTAAATACCAGAGTGTGTCCTGCTTCTACCTTCTACTTTGGGGAGGGTAGATGGAGGTGACAAGGAAGTAACAGAGAGGTTCTTGGTAGAAATGAAATGTTATCCAAGCCACAAAGGGGTTTTGGCCTAGGTCCAGTTGTTTATCACACAAAGATTCACTATGGAGACAATAAGGATTTCCAAGAAAGAGAAAGAAATTATGATTATTTTGTAAGAGAGAGGATCTTGCTATGTTACCCAAGCTGGAGTGGGTAACACTTCAACCTCAAGCTCCTTGGCTCAAGTGATCCTCCGACCTCAGCCTCCCAAATAACTGGGACTACAGATGTATGTCACTCTGCCTGGCTATTTTTTTGTTTTGTTTTATTTTTAATTTTTGTAGAGATAGGGTCTCAAGCTATTGCACAGGTTGGTTTTGAACTCTTGGACTCAAGTGATCCTCCTGCCTTGACCTCTCAAAGTAGAAAATGGGAGAAGCTGCCTCACATCTCTCTCTCCAACTAAGAGAGGTCTATGGCTTTTTAAGGAGGGACCACATGCCTTGGGGCAGGGAAAAGGGGGTGATGAATCCTGGCACCTAGAGATCTGCCTGGGGGCCTTCAGAATCTCAACTACTTTGTCTTAGGGAAAATCTACAATTTCTGGAAAACAACTCAAAAGATCAGGTAGATAGTTAAGGGATAGGATTAAAAAAAAAATCAGGGGTCACTAAAGTTTGTTCATGGTGCCAATTACAGAAATGTAGTAATGGGTCTTTTTCTAGAATCTGTTAAAGGCCAAAAGAATAATTCAGATTCCAAAACCTATTAATGACATTAAGAATGATTTCATTCAAGGAGAGACTACAACAAAGCCATCTTGCAGTAGGGGAAAGAGTTTGGGTTCAGCTTTAAAACAACACAGAAGAATGAAGATTTGTTTATAGACAAGTAGCATGAAGATAAGCTGGGGAGTAGATGGAAAATACTACGAGATACCCAGGGTTTGGGGGATTCTTGCTAAATTGACCTGACATCATTCTTTCTGAAGACAGGTAAGGGTGATCAGATGTCACCCAGGAGCTCATGCGGGGAGGGGATGAGGAATTTGGTTAGATATCAAAGGTGATCAGATGTTGATGGTGACGTATTCTTTCTAGTCTGACTTAACAAGATGCTTGCTCAAACTGGGTGATACATGTTCAACAAAGACAGACTTTCAAGGTCAAGTTCAGGAAGGCAAAGAGGAGCCTGACTAACATGTGGTTAAGGTGAGAGTCTTTGTCCCATCCTTCTCCTCCCCTCTGTCTCTGCCACCTCTACACACACACACACACACACACACACACACACACACACCATGTACCAGATCGACCATGCAAAGGTAATCTTAAGACTTCAGAGTTAGAAAAGGCCTTGGAAAGTGCCCACTGCCTTATTTTACAAATTAAGAAATGGGGCTCCTAGAGGGTAAAGTAACTCCCCAAGATCCCAGCATGTTGGTGGGGGACACAGCGGCTGAACACTCACAGCCCGGTGACTCCAGGATCTGCTCTCCCTGAAGGTAACGACAGAACTCGGTCAATTTCAGAGAAACCATAAAACAAAAAAGACACAGAAGAAAGGAGCGTAAAGATCTCCTGCTTCTCAAACTCATCAGACTTAGTCAATTCCTGCTCATTTCTGAAGGGGTGGAAAAATGGAGTTAATATGATAGCAGTTTTCCTGCTGGGGGGGAGGGGAACAGAGGGGTGTAAGGAAGAGAAAGAAATAATTTAAATTGACATGCTCGCTCATGATTGCTTCCAAAACAATCACTTTTTGATGATACAGCAGCCTTATCAGAAGTAATTTATGGATACCATTTCAAAGGGGAGGGGAGAAATCCTACAAAACCTAACAGCGGAGAAATGCAGAAGGAAATATTGCTTAGGAAAAAAATAAAAAGAAACCAACAAAACAATAAACTTCTCCTGCACATTATATGTTGAAAAGGTTTGACTGTAAATCCTGACTTTGACGTTCATTCCAGATCCATTTCAGAGGCAGCCCACAGACTCAACAGGGCGGGAAAAAACGCTAAATCATAATTACCTCGTAAAAGCCGAGCTTGTTTCTCGGAATGCTTGAGAACTGGTATAGCTCCTCAAAACATCATAAATCTATTGTGTTTTCTCCTGTTTTACTTAACAGCCAATTAATGTTACTGTTTAAAAGAATTAAAGCCAGGGCTTACAAAAGGGTGAGAGTAGGACAAATCCAAGTCTTTAAACTTTGTCTAGAGCGCAGACACTGTGTGCAAATAGAGCCCTCTTTGCAGAATGGCTCATTAAATGGCTCGGCTGAGGAAAAACCCTGTCACAATCCACACCCATTGATATGATCTTGTTCTTATTAGCATACTGAAAAGGAAAACATTTCCCAACACAGTCCTGCCTCGGCTTTAATTTCCTACATGGTGACACAGAACACGATGGCAGGAGGTCTTCTCTTCTCTGGGCAGTGCTCCTGCGAGTGAAGGGTCTGGGCCACCAATAAGGCCAGTGCCACTACCAGGAGCAGTTGGATGGATCAAAACAAGGCAGACTCACCCCCATCCCCAACAGGGGTCCTCCAGCAGCCACTGGGCGCTCTGGACCCTGAGGTAGACCTATGACTTTGTCACACATTTCTAAATGATGACAATTAAATCCTCATTTGTTCTCAGAGGGTTCACCTGCAAGTTGTCATTCTCCTGAAGAGTGTCCCATCAGTTGTCTCCCTCAATTCTCAGTGAAGACGTAGCAGCTGGATGTGGTGACTCCCAGGTGGTGTGTGAATGTGATGCAGACTCAGGTGTGTTCTGGCCCCCCCCCTTCCCTCCTGTGTGGCCTTACCTCAAGGCATGCTTTTGCACCTCAGTTCCTGGCTCTGGAAGATGAAGCACTCAGTGGCTACTAATGACCCAAGTGACAAAATCATTCTAAAATCACTTAGGATACTACTTCTGTTGTATATGAACCTCTCCATAGTATTATGATGTATGACCAGAGTGACATGCAATGTTGGACAAAAAAATAAGCCATGGGTACCAGGATGCATGTCCAGCCAATTGGTCATTAGGATAGATGACAGCCCAACCAACCAGAGTGGTTGACCCAATGCAAGATGGAGGAGTGCCCACCTGGCCACTGTGACTGTCAGGATAACTCTGACTGGAGGCTTAGGAAGAGAGGGGAAATTGAGATGATGCAATTAGCCAGGCAATGGCCAGGAGGCAGATGACTGCCTGACACTGGGAGTGATGGGACAGCAGAACTGGACTTAAGAACAGCATAGGAGCATGTGCTTTGGAACCAGACTGACATGGTTCAGATGCCATCTCAGTGTCCAATGTGTGACATGAGGCACGTTATTTAATTTCTCTGAGCCTCAAACTTCCCATCTGTAAAATGGAGATAAAGTGGAGAGTCTATATACACATGAAATAAAACTAAACATGTGAGACAAAATATAGCACATATCAAAACTTGTTCTTGATAATTCTTCAAAATGCCTATAAATTTTCTCTCCCAAATCATCCCCCAGTAGATCTACATGGCCTGGTGAGAAAAGTAGGACAAATACAATTCTTGGCTTCCATGTATGGGCCACTCTGGATGAAAAAAATTATTCTGTGAATTGAATCATCAGAATCATTCTGGTACTGTGAGATGCTAACTCCATGGGAGTCACCCCTGGAACAGAGGGACTTTGAGGAAACTCACATCTGATGTGTTCTCCAGGGCCCAAGTTCCACGGAGTGGAACTGGGAGCAAAATCATTTGTACAAATGATGTGAAATTCATCCTCTCAGTCCCTGTTCTCCCTCCTTCTGTCTATGTCAAGTATATGCAGTGGAATTTGTCTAGGTTGAGTAAATCAAATGCATGAAACTCCACTGTCATAGATACATACCCCACACGCTTGTCGTGAAAAGTGGGAAGGTTTAGTCCTCACTGAGTGCACAGTGTGAAACTTGGTGAGTACTCAGTCTACTCCCATCACTGTTATCCTCCCTCACATTTGGAGAGCCCTGTTTATGACCATTCTTGAAGAGAATTAGATTGATAGGTGACAAGAAGTTATAAGGAAGGAAAGAAACAGGGAGGAAGGAAAGGAAAAAGGAAGGATGACCACAGAAGAATATCTAGGTCAATAGAGAGAGTCCCAATATTGGTGATACTGATGGCTGGTGTAGCTGGGGAGAGGCCACAGCTTGAGTCTAAGCGCACTATTGGCTAATATTCATGAATTATTTATTGATCATTTGACTCAATAGAGCCCAGGTACTGTGCTAGGCCCTTCCATGTGTGATAGGGAAAAAAAAATCAGTAATAACGCATAGCCTCTTCCCCTTTCCATCTGCTCACAAGGATTCTGCCAGTTCAACTGGTCCTTAAAGTTTTGTTTGCAAAATTGGGACACAGGGCAGAACCCAGAGAAACAGAAGTTGGCTGCAGCCACCCACATCAGGAAGGAGAATGTTCCCAGTGGAAAGGCATTCAGCAAGGAGGTGAGGAAAGGAGTGGGGCGGGGTGGGGGACATTGGCTGGGAAAGTGTGAGAGAGAAAAGCTCTAAGGGTGTAGGTGGGAATGAAGTCCCATTGGAAGAGGTCAAAATTTTAAGTAGACTTTAAATAAATTTGAGTAAACCATTTTTCCTTATTTTGGTGACTTTTTACAAATAATGTATATATATATATTGTGTATATATGTATGTGTGTGTGTGTGTGTGTGTGTGTGTGTGTATATATATATATATTGTTCTACTCTAATTCTTTTTTTTTTTTTTTTTGGCCAGGGCTGGGTTTGAACCTGCCACCTCTGGCATATGGGGCTGGCGCCCTACTCCTTTGAGCCACAGGCGCTGCCCTCTACTCTGATTCTTTTGGTCAGGAGTTATGATATCTGCTCCATCTTTAACCAAGGGCTTTGTTGCTCTTTTCTCTGTCCATCTAGATCAGTGTTTTTCCATCCTTTTTTTAATCTCACGATTCACTTGAACCTATTGTTAAACTTCTGCAGCACACTTAAATTATGTTGATCCAAAAGAAGACTATACTTCCTGTGCCTTGAATTTCTTTCAAAAATAATTTAATTGGTGATCTTTAAAATTTTTTGCAGCAGACTGAAAGTCACTGATCTAGACACACTGGACCAAGGGAAAATTCCTGGGCTGGAAGGAGTAGGACAGGGAGATTTCATCACTCTCCTCAGGATGACACTCAATGTAAGATTTATCAATTGTTTATTTCTGTAATTTTCCATTTAATATTTTTAGACCCCAGTGGGCTAAGGGTCATTAAAACCGCATAAAGTGAACTTCGGATAAAAGGGGATACACACTGCCTCCTAACCTCTATCCAGAGGCCAAAAAGGGATAATATATAGATCTATTTCAATGGTCCCCCAACCCCCAAATCAGCCAAAGTTCTTGCTTTCTCATCTTGAATTATTTTAGACACAGCTGCTCTCAATAGTGGACTTGTGACACAAAAATCAGTCCAGGCACCTGACTCAACAGCTGACACTCAGAGGGCCTCCACTGCTTCCTGGTTTTCGCAGACTCCTGTAGGTGGGAAGACATAGGTGTGTCTACTCTTTCAAAGACTTGTGCAAGGCTTAAAAGCCTGAGAGGGACATAGAGGACCCAGGCCACAGCTAATGGGGCTGGGCTGCAAATTAAACTCAGAGGCCTGAGTCACCATCAAACATTTCAGATTGTCAATACCCACTTCCTACCAAAGCCTCGGAAGCTGAAGCGGAGCCCCTCAGCAGAAGAGGGGATTGACCAGGGCTTGTCCCAGGGAAACGGTCGAGCGGCTTGTTTCCTTTTTCTGTTTCACATTCCTGAAAGCGAATGTGATGCATGACATAGTCATCTGAGACTTCGCTAGGCATCTGGCAAGCTAGCGAGCTGGAATTTTATTGTCTAGTCAGCTTGTTTGGTTGTTTTCATTATTAACAGCTTACAAATACTGCTTCCTAAGGTCCTGGTTTTAACTTTCTAGTGATGCCATGACTTGAGGTTAATTGAGTGCATATCTTTTGCCAAATGCAAATGACCCTTTTATTCTATAGGTTTGCAATACTACTTCTTCTGGGTCTGTTAAGATTGAAACAAACACTATATTTCTGAATCTTAAAAGATCGCAAATGTCTAGAAGCACTGGAGTAGAGAGCTGCAAGACTAGACATGGTTATAATACATCTACATTGGCCTGGAACTCAGAGGAAAAGAGGGTTTGGAAGTCAGGCAAGTGAACTGTTGATGGGGTCACTGGGAATTGACTGTCTAGGGGTTAGGGTGGGAATTCCTGTGTGTACCTTCTCCATCACCACTCATGTATGTGCCTTATTGCAACTCTCTCAGAGGTGATGTGCCTGCCTCCACCTCCACACTGCCTACACATCCCTCTGCCACCAGCTTCAGATTCCTTCTCTGATGTGAAAGAGAAAAAGGTGACCTAGGTGGGATTTGTGTTAATCATTTGTGTCCAGGACACTATTGTGTTTCAGATGTTGACTGCAGCATATGAAGAAATTGGGACATTAGGTGTACTTAAAGTTTCAGAAAAATGTCCTGTCTTATTTCCATTGCCCATTTATGAACTTCTGCCATGGGGACAGAAGCAGCTGGGAATCTCTGTCTGCAGCAGAAGAAGCTGAGCATAGCTTGGTACGCTATCTGGACCTGGGCGATAGCCATGTGGCCTGGCTGGGCAATGTAAGTGACCACTTTAGTATACACCAGAGACTGTGAGTCTTCTGAGTGCATAATAATATCTCCCATTCCCTCCCTGGACCAAGCCCTAACATGTACTATCTTTAATCCTTACACCTCTGCAAGATTTGAAAACTTTTAAGGCTGTATCACCATCTCAATTCTCCAGATTCTGCGGCAAATGCTTGTGACAATTTGCAGAGGTCCATTCCTCTTCTGCCTTCCTTGTGGATGAGCAAAATAGCACATCTCAGCAAAGAGGCATTTTAGGTTCCTAGAAAGAGTCGATCTCTTTTACTTTCTCTTCTCTAGGTTGAATAATTCCACTCTCTTACACTTACTCATGAACTTCTTCTCAAACTTTCTTGCTATCATTTTTGTTTCCTTCTGTGCTTAGAAAATGGGGTCAATGGTTTTCAAGTCCCTTTCTGAAACACGATGATTCATTTTGTTATATATTTCTGATTAATACAACATGTCTAGCAGAGTCTAAATTCAACTTGAAAGTTGAATTTGAAATTGTATTAACTGTGGTCATTTGATACGAAACTGTATTAATTTAATCCACATTACTGCCCCAATAGCTAATATTTCTCTTGCAAAATCATTTCTTTTGTAAAATCATACCTAGAAAAATTAAAAGATCTAATAAGCCAATTATCAAACCCCTCACCATTAAAACCAAGAAACAGACAGAGTTTGGTAAAATATTTAGACCTCATTGTTCTAGTATATTCTTTCTTTCTCCACGGGGTGTAATAGGAAAACAAAGCAAAACAAAAACATTGGACTTGAGCCCTTAACTCATTACTTTGCCTTCATGACCTCAGGCAAGTCATTTGACCTCTCTGTATCCCCATTTCCTCATTTATAAAATCATAGGGGTTGGATTATTTTGAATGAGTTTTCGATTTCTTTATCTTTCTTAAAACAAATCTATGAAGAAGCACAATGCACCTGGCAGACAAAGTAGCACTCTCTGGTTGAAGCAGGGATGGTGGGACCCTGAGACTCACCCACTTAGACTCCCCCACCCAACTCTCACCCACCCCCATCTCGTTTTGACAATTTATGATTTCAAATACAAGCGCAGCTTTGGTATGTGTGAACATTTACATTCATAGCACATATCTTGGATAGGATATACATGTAAATGTGTGAGTTTATGTGTGTTTATATGAGTATAGAGAAGACATCCAAATTTCCCCCAAGCTCTTTCAATCTGTGACTAAGAATGGGAATCAAACATCTCTAGCTCTTTGAGTCCCAAAGTCACAAGCATAACATAGGATGTGTACTACCCCCAAGGGTTTCTGGGCTTCCTATGCCCCTCAGGAACTGTAGATGGGCTCATTTATGCTCATTAATGAGTGTGGGCTCTGGGAGATGCTCCCCTGGCTCATCATCTCTCCCACCATGTACCCAAATCCCTGCTAATGGCCATCTCATCTGCTGCTCCATCAGGCTTGGGGTTCCGGGACTCAGAAAACACCCCCTGCCCCCAATGAAGGCCTCAGAAGCAAAAGTTTTCTTCTGACCTTCTCCTGCCCTCCTATCTCTCAGTCCCATTCTCCCACTAGGCTCACCATAGAAATTAGAATTCTGTTTCCCCAAGGCAGATCATAGAAACCAGAATCCCTTTTCTCCAAAGCCAATGATAAAACCTAAAAATATTACTCAGACTTTATCTCTGCTTTTCTGTGTAAAACTGGCCACAAAGAAATTATCTGACCTATCTTGTTTGACTGCCTGTCATAAGACCCTTATTCCAGCAAGAGCCCTGCCTTCTCACTGGAAGGAAGAAATGGGTGCCCAGGGAGGCCAAGAAGAATCTAGAAAGACAAGTCTTTCTGGGTTTCCCCACTCAGTCATCAGCATCAGATCATTCTCTTTTTTGAGTGATCTCATTATTTTGATATCTTATCATATTTCTACACAGCTGCCCATACTTTGTTGAAGCTAAACATAACAATATCCTCTGTATCTCTGGGTCTTCATTCTTAAGGTTCTTGTTTATATATGTTAAATAAATTTGTATGCTTTTTTCCCTATTAATTGGCCTCTTATCTGTGATTTTCGGTGAAACCTTCAGAGAGTAAAGGGAAGCTTTCCTTTGGCCCTTGCAGAGTCTTTACTCTGGGAGGTGGGGGAAGGACCAGCGGCTCCATTGCCAACAGTGCCCCCAGTAGGTAATTCTGTCATGTGACCTTGGCCAGTAGCATCCCCAATGCCATGAGTGCTCACCAGACCAGTGTCTTGCAACATGGTAGGAAGAATGTACCCTTCAGTATAGAAATAGTGTCATCAGGCCTCAAGATTTTAAGAGATTAAAGAAAGAGATCTTACTTTTTATTTACAATCTCCTCCCTTGATTGCCAAGTCCTCATAGAATTCAAATTGGTCGCCAGTGGGTATTGGACAAGGAGACACATCTAAGTGATAGAGATCACGCTATGCTTAGGACTGCCCTGCCCCCAGAGTGACTAAGACCTTTTTATTGAATCAAACTCATTGTTCCTGGTTTGTTTTTCCCTTAATGCTCTCCCAGGAGGCTTCTCAGCCCTGTGCAAATAGCTTCAGTATTCTAGATGGGTCCTAGCATGCTGCCCCCACACCTGAGCTACATCAGTGTATGGTACAGTATGAATCAGGAGCAGTTCATTGTTAATCCATTTTAGGATTGGAGGATTTGGATCTTCTACAAGTTTCATTGTAGGATGCATATGGAAATTCTTTAAGTGTGGTTCATATTAAATACCTAATTCTTTGGCTAAAGTCAATGAGGGAAGCTTGAGAACAATCAAACTATACTTGAGAGGAAAGGCTTCAGATCTAGATAGAAAAACATCCTTACAATTAAGTGATACTACTTTGGCTTTTGGAAAATTGTTTTAGAAAGAATATGAATAAAGCCCATGGCTAAGAAATCTACAGAGATCAGCATTTCCCAAAGAGGAGTGTGCACACCTCATGTGCTGTGAGAGTCTATGAAAATAAACAAATGCATAAGCAGGTTTGGGAAAATTTCCTGTCCTATATAACTATCTCATGTGCTTTGGCATGCTTAAAATTAGAGAAGTTATGAAACTTAATTTTCTTTTATAACCTATTGTTTGTAAATACATTGACAATGGAACTTTCTTTCTAAAAAGTAGCTAATGTATATTCTTCAAAAGTAATGACTTTTGGTGCATTTTGAGAAAAGTTAACTTAGAACAGAGGTCAGGAAACTTTAAAAAAAGCAAACCAAATAGTAAAGTGTTCAGCTTTGTGGACCCTACATACATAATCCCTGGTAATCACTCTACTGTTGTAGAAGAAAGCTGCTGTAGACAATATATAAACAAGTGAGCATGGCTGTGTGCCAGCAAAACTTGGATTATGAGCACTCAAATTTAAATTTCATAGAATGTGCCCTTTTTTTTCTTTGAGATAGGGTCCCACTCAGTCTCCTTGGGTAGTGTGCAGGGCATGCATCATCACAGCCTGCTGTAACCTTCAACTCCTGGGCTCAAGAGATCCTCCTGCCCCAGCCTCCCAAGTAGCTAGAACTACAGGTGTTCACCACAACACCCAGCTAATTTTTGTATTTTTTCATAGAGATTCGCTCTTGCTCAAGAGAGTGAGCAAGAGATCTCTTGATCCTGGGCTCAAGAGATCCTCCTGTCACAGCCTCCCAAGTAGCTGGAACTATAGGTATTCACCACCACACCCAGCTAATTTTTATATTTTTTGGTAGAGACACTATCTTGGTCTTAAACTCCTAGCCTCAAGCTATCCTCCTGCCTTAGCCTCCCAAAGTGCTAGGATTACTGTGCCCAGCTTCAAAGAAATATTCTAGAAAATCTAGGGCCTTGAGTTTGGGGATATGCAGGACTTGCAAATAGCATTGAAAGGTACAGATAAGGGAGGACATTGAAGACAAACATCCTTTGTCTTCCAGCTCTGCCCAGGGTACTTTGAGGACATCTTGGGTTCCCACTTCTCTTTAATGAAGGGACATGTCAAACAGTGATTTTTAAGCACCATGTCTAATAAATTTTCTACTTTTTGTAGAGACAGGGTCTGACTGTTGCTCAGGCTGGTCTTGAATTCCTGACCTCAAGTGATCTGTTCTCCTTAGCCTCCCATAGTGCCAGGATTGCAGGTGTGAGCCACTGTGCCTGGCCAAAATTTCATAGAATATTCTTGTGTCACAAAATATTATTTTGCAATTTTTTATAACTGTTTAAAAATGTAAAAACATGCTTAGTTCAGAAGCTATAAAAAAACAGGGGATGAGCTGAATCTGACCTGTGCATCATACTTTGCTGATGTCTGGCTTAGAAGCCCTGTCAGCTGGTAAAACAACTGAATGCTTTGCAGATACCCCAACTCAAGCCCACGATGTAGAAACCCTGTTTACTCTCCACCAAGTCTCTGTATTTCATGTGCTGCCTCCGACAGTGCCTAAGTGTATGGTGAATGTTCGTGAATATTTATTGAATGAAGGAGCAGCCACCAGTTCAGTTTACCGGTCAGTGGCATGGGCTGAATTCAGTTTCCCAAAGTTCTTTCTTTTTGAGGCTATTGCTGCATTGACCCTGATCACTAGATGTCTCAGGACAAGAGACAAATAGGAATCCCTGGCTCTGGTGCCTATTCAATGCTAACAAAGAATTTCATACCTTTTACAATACTATTTGATGGCAGGGGAAGACTGTTGCAACTGCCTGGGGTGTGAATTAAGGGCAATTATAATTAGATGGAACCTGTAGAGTAAAAATAAATGCATTATACAAACTACCTTGTCTTTGCAAGATGGGAATTGAGATTCAGTGGCGATATCCACAGCCAAATAGATATGTGCACCTAGATATTTCTTTTACTCACTGCTGCTTTGTGCTTCCTGGAAAGGACTTTCCTCATCACAACACCCAATTTACCTCAAAATTTAACGGAAGAGCCAGAGGTAAACAGACAACGCAAACAACTTTGGTTTGACTAAGAGCACCTTTCACAAGCTCTCAGGCCGGTAACTTGCCTTGCCTTTCCAGATGTTGATGCTGTATCTCCCGGCTTAATTATGGATTTGTTTTTTCATGGTCTCACTCTGTTGCCCAGGCTAGAATGCTGTGGCATCATCATAGCTCACAGAAAGTTCAAACTCCTGCATTCAAGCAATCCTCCTGCCTCAGTCTCCCAAGTAGCCAGGACTACAGGTGCCCACCATCAAGCTCAGTTAATTTTTCTTTTTTTAATAGAGATGGGGTCTCACTCTTGTTCAAGCTTATCTTGAACTCCTGACCCCAATCAATCTTCCCACCTCAGCCTCTCAGAATGCTAGAATTACAGGTGTGAGCCACTGTGCCTAGCCAGGTTATGGATTCTTGAGGGCAGACACTGTGCCCTTGGCCTTTTTCACCTCCCAGTGCCTAACAGAGTGATGACCTGTATTGGAGATTCTCATCCAGTGTCTGATAATTGATTTTTGAACCATGAATAGAAAGCATAAACAGGCTGGAGAATAGACATTGAAGACATTATTTTACAGTAGTGATACAGGATGTTTTGTTTTTCATGATCTAGGTTCACCTGGACTTTGTGCTTTGGGTCACCAATGGATCCAGTGGGGCGGGGAGCAGGAGGAAGCAACAGTGGTTTTGCAGCCTGTTCTGGATGGTGCAGGACGGGCCACAAGGCAACAGCAGACAGGATGGTGCAAGAGGAGACAGGCAGGGCAGGGCAGTTTTCTTGGCACCCCCTCTTGGAAGACAGGATAGCCCCTCAGTACCCTCACCTACTGTGGAGGTCAAAGGATCTGCTTTCTGGGTACCCATCTCTGCCACTAGAGCTCAGATGACAAGGGGGAGGTGGTTGCACTTTTGTTTCTGTAGGCATTTTCAAGCCAGCAGAGTGGCTTGAGCAAATGCATAGGGGAGCCCAGAGAGTGGTGGCCCTGCCTAGCCCTGCTCTCATCCTGCCAGCCGTAAAGCAACCTGGCCATGCAGGCAACACTGGCATACTCGGTACTCACAGAATTAAGAACACATACATTGGTACAGTATCTTTCTCTCCTTAATCTGGGACAAGTGACTTTTTCTCTCTAGAGAAAAACTAGACTTAGTTTTTGCATCTATAAAATGGGGGAAATAATACCTTTTGCTGTTATGAGAACTGCACGAGATAACTTTTATAATGGGTCAGGCACCACCAAGCATTCCACATACGGAACCTGGTGTTATTATCGTCTTTACTCTCTTTGTCCCAAGGGGGTGGGGTTGTTTTCAGTTCCATGCTCAATTCTGACCAATACTATACATGGCCTCCCCACTCCCCTGGACTCTCCTGTTTTGGGCAGTGGAGATGGCTCCATTCACAATGGCATATCACCCGCCAGCTCTTGGGTTTACCTTTCTGCAGATCCACTGACTGGCTTACCATTCCTCCATCTGTTTCTCATCTTCCTATATTGTGGCTCCAGATTACAGATGTCTCCTGCCCATACAGAATATGGAGTTCATGTTATTGCTTCTTTTTCTCTTTATTATTTTAGAATGATTCTTAAAAAAAAAAAAAAAGTAGGAGAGTGGAAACATCTTTGCTCTGTCATCTAAAAATATGGTTATCTTTTCAGATGCACCAATAAGCACAACACGTAATAGGCCATCTTAGAATTCAAAACCCAAATCAGATCTTCCCCGCTCCTTCTCCTTCCCTATTCCCGCACATATAATGAGGCTCACAATAGCCTGCCTATTCACACGGTGGGGCCTGCGTCCTCACCCCCAGTGCATTCCTCCTGCCGTCTCCCACGGGTGCTGCTCACGGATAAGGCAGTCAAGGCCGGGTTTTGACTAACTCGTAGGAATGCGGGATGTAAGCAGAGGGAGGAGAACGCTGCAACAAACCAGCTGCTCTTTGGAGCTGGTTTTCATTTTGGAAAACAGCAGAGGCAATTATCGTGGCTCATTAGAAGGCCTAGCACACTGGCTGCAAAACTATATTTGGAAAACCATATTCACTTAGCTTTAAAGTAGTGAGAGGGTGAGAACGGTTGGAAAGAATAAGAAAGAGAGACCAGGGCCTGCCTTGGCTTAGAGTCACATCTACAGACAGGTGATATGAACTGAAATCTGAGAGGAATCAGAAGGTCATGGAGCTGGGGTGCCAGCCCAGGCATAGGCCTGTGTCTGGAGGCACTGAGCCTTGGGAAGCTCTGGCCCTTTGGAAAACTAGGCTTATTCTGGGGGAGGCCCACCTGCCGGTTGAAAAGGGAGTGAAAGATGTACTCTGTTCAATGTATCCTGCTGAGAAGGTCCAGATGTCCCCTAGGCTTCCAGGGAGGTGTGGTGTGCATCTGGGATCTACCTTCAAGTTTGCCCCTCAATTATATGAGGGCCCCTGGGCCTTTAGAGCAAGTTTCCATCTCTCTGCTGCATTTTGACTAAGAAGAGTTGACTCAACAGGCAACTAGCTCACGTCTTACACTTGCTCATAACCAAAATAAAGAGTCTTCTGAGATGAGAAAGACATACTTAAGGAAAGAAAAGGAGGGTACAGGAAGTTCAAGAGGTGAAACTGCCGCAGAAGGACTTTGGAAAAAATCACTTCTGTTCTTTTCTGTTGCATAAGAGCATTAAGAGCCCT
This sequence comes from Galago senegalensis, assembly GCA_963575145.1. Lineage (NCBI taxonomy): Eukaryota > Metazoa > Chordata > Mammalia > Primates > Galagidae > Galago > Galago senegalensis. The sequence goes on from CAUYTI010126587.1 coordinate 47,364, forward strand.
TCTTTTTAAGTTGTGTGAGGGAAGTACAGTAGAACCTCCCTAGTTCACCACCTCCCTACATTGACCACCTTCTGAAGTTGACCTAGTTTTCTTAGACTGGACATGGACCCCACACATAAGCATTAGTACAGTAGGCCTCATTCCTTATGTGGACCAGTTGGTTACAATCCCTTGGGTGGTCAGTTTACAGAGTTCTAATGTATCTGGTTGTACTTAAATATTCCCCAATGTTGGTATATTTCTTTATATTCTATAAAGTATTTTTATTAGGGCTGCTGATAGCTGTTGCTACTTTTAAAAAAAATTGTGGGCTCCCCCAACAAGGATAAAGATGGGGAAATGGTCTTTAAATATCAACTGTATTGATACTTTGGTCCTTTGGGATCCAACAGCCCTGGTAATTTGCATTTGCTGCCCCTGCCGCATTAATGACAATTCCTCATAAAACATCTCATTTAAAACTCGGGTACATGTTACTGTTTCTATTTTAAAGAGGAATTACTATGACTTTCAAGAAGTTTTAATGACCTGCCCAGGGCCACTCATCTACATAACAACATGGCTAAGGTGTGGGCTCAAGTAACTCTCCTGTCATTTCTACTTGACCATAGGGCATTAGTCAGGAATATGTCATCTGTTACAGAAAACTGGAGTGAGGATAACTGAAACACCTGGAGATTTATTTATTTGGAGTCTGTGGAACTTGCCACAAGGAAGCAGGTTGCTATTGTCTTTCTGGTCTGCTGTCTTTACTTAGCATGTAGCATCTGTCCTCATACTCATAAAGATGTCTGCTGTGCCTCAAAGCATCCTAGCCTCATTATAGGCAGCAGGAAGAAGGGCATATTAGTTACATAAGGCTGCTGTAACAAAGTATTACAAACAGGGTGACTTAAAATAATAGATATTTATTCCCTTTCAGTTTGGAAGGTTGAAGTCTAAAATCAAGGCGTCATCAGGGCCATGTCCTTCTGAAAGCTCTAGAGGAGAATCTTCCCTTCCTTGCTCCTTCTAGCTTCTGTAGGTTGCCAGCAATCACTCCTTGACTTCCCTCAGCTTGCAGAGCGTCACTCCAATCTTTGCCTCCATCTTCAAATGGTCTTCTCCCCTGTGTGTCAGTGTCTCTGTGTCTAAATTTCCCTCTTCTTATAAGAACACCCGTCCTACCAAATTCAGAGTCCATCCTGATCCGGTAGGACCACATCTTGACTTGATAACATCTACGATGGCCCTATTTCCACATAATGTCACATTTGTAGACACTATTCAATCCAGTATGAAGGGATAAGGACAAACTCAACCAACTTTTCCCATGTCACATGGCTGCCCCAGTTGCAAGGGAGCCTGGAAAATCAATTAGAGGTGAACAAGGGAGAAGGAAGCTGGACTGGAGGTTGGGTAAGTGGGACACTTACAGCTACTGTTCACTTAGCTTTGTTTTAGATGAAAGGGAACTAGCATGTACTGAGATCGCACAGTAGGTGTGGCATGCACTAAACTCTTCAGATGCATTATCTCATTTAATATTATACATACTTTCATGCCCTCTCCCTATACCGGACCATCAGTTCAGTCAAGGCAGAGGCTGTATCTTATATTTCTTTTGTACATCATACAAATTGAAATTCAATACATATTGTGTTGGATAAATTTCTGCCCAACCTTTCTCACTCCCGACTAGCTCATCCTCTTTCTAGGGCCTCCTGATGTCAGCCATAGAAATTGGCCTGTGTTTGACATTGCTCTTTCCCTCCTCTTCTTCCTCCTTTTCCTTCTCCCCCACCTCCTTCCTTTTATTTTGTTTTGTCTTGTTAAAGAAAATGGGCATTTCTATTTCCTAAGTCATTCAGTAAGCTGTTCTTCATGTGCCCAGCAAAGAATAAATTCTTTTCTAGTTTTCTAGGCACTCCTACCTCAGTGGTGCTGTGAATGAAAAAGACTATTGAATGAAGGACTATTATTTTAAGAAGCTGGATTCTAACCCTGAAATGGAATCTGCAGTAGGGCTCTATTTTCTATAACTCTGGCTGTTATCTGCACACTCACACTCCCAGTTTCTAGGACCACCCTAACGTGTCTTAATCCTTATGAGTGCTTCTGAAGGGGCAGGAGAGGGGCGTTAGCATCAAGATCCAGTATCTAAATATCATACCTAGGAAGAGGAATGTAATACCGCCTACGTAGGTGGTGGGAAGGATGACTGACAGGTGGAGAAATGGACAGGGCAATTGAAAGGATCCCAAGGAGTTCTGAGGATGGGCCATGCTCACTCTCTTGCTCTGTGCCAGTGGCTCCACCCTGCTGGGCAGAGCTGATTGGGCCAAGATGGCAGTGGCTGTGGTCCACGGGTGCACAACAGGACCACCTGGGAAGACTCTCAAACACCAGATGTCCAACTCAGCACCAGATGGAGGTTCTAGTGTATTACCTATCAATGGGACTTCTGGAAGTGTACTCTGAAAAAGCTGTTTGGTTGCTTCTGATGTGCTCCCCTGGTAAGAAACCCTTCCCTAGGGCTGATTTCAAGGGCAATTTTTCCTTAAAGGGGTTCCCTATACTGGATACTGATTATCAGGGAAGCCAATCAAATCCTTTCTGGAGGAGTCTGACCTCAGGACCCATGGAGACCTGTTTATTCTGGCGAACCCAGAGCAATGGAAATGGTGACATAATGTGTGCAGAGCCATGGAGTAGAGAGTGATGGATGCTTGATCAGAGAGAACAACATACAGAGCTGACGCTGTGTCATCGGAGGGGCTGTCAGGTTATAAAGTTACCAGGGTACCCTAAATAGTGACGTGGGTACCAGTGTACCCTAAATAGATGCTTCATTGCTCAACAGTCCTGGCTATGGGCTCTGTGAGATTGTTTTCTCATCCCTTATTTGCTTGCATGTCCCTCATAAAGGTCCATTCATCAAAGTAACCTGAGTATGTCTATTGATTGCAAGTTGAAAGAACTGAACATAGAAAAATAGTTGGATGTATTCATTCAAAACTCTGCAAGCGTTTTATATCTGCACACATATATATAACTGAGTATATGTGTCTGTGTGTATGTATATATATAATATAAATTCTTCTTCCAAGGAAGAAGCAGTGAATAAGACAGAATGTATTCCTATTTGCATGGAGATTGCATCACAGTAGGCTAATAACATGACTATAAGAAATTACAAGGATGGTTTCAGACTGTGGTGAGTGCGGTATGAGTTCATGATGGGAGGAAGCAATACTTGCAAATCAGAAAACAGGCTCTGAGAGGGGACGTGACTTGTCCATAGACACGAAGCAAGTTGGGAACAGTCCACAGAATTTCCGTATCCTCCTCACTCAGTGCTGCACTCACCACTCAACCGCTTTCTCTGCGGAGGGCTCTTTGGGAGTTGTAATTGCTCTTGCCATGAATTATATCTGTTATTTAAAAAAAGGAGATGGCTTGAGAGAAGGGATGGGGTGGAGAGGATAATGCTACTGTCCTTCCAATGAGTGACAGCCCTTCATTCTTTTTGTCACTTCTGGCCACTTCCTTTCTTTCTTACCTGAAGTGCCTGTGGTCTGTAGGACTGCTGCAAAACATGGAAGGCCAGACGAATTTTGCAAATTACAAGGGATTCCTTAATGCAGAACCATCCAGTTATGGTCTGACAGCTGTTCTGAATACCTTCCCCAGAGATTGCGGGGGGGGGGGGGGAGAGAGAGGAGGAGGAGGAAAGAAAGGCGATCCTCCCTGAATCAATTAGGCGTAAATGTAAGACTTCCTTCCAAATTAAAATCATCAGATACTAGAGACAGGTTTCCTTTGGGTCACCCTGAGATGCTCACGCTCTCCACCTGTTTAATATTCCTTCCCCCTTCTCCTTCTCCCTTTCTGTCTGCCTGGGTTTCTCTCCTCCCTCCACCAAGCCCCCCCATCCCATTCCTTCTCTTTTTTTTTTTCCTCTCTCTCCCCCTCACACCATGTTATCATTATTGTCAGTAGAACGAGCTGCATGCATGCCAAATCAGGTCATTCACAAATATAGAACAAACGTCTGTCACTACAGATTTACCACTAAGACTAAAGCATGGCCCTTCTGTCTATAAAAAGTGTGCCCATTAGTTCTACGGGACCCCAGCCCCCATAGCCTCTCAACTCTCTACTATCCAAGGTAAGCATTCCCCCCATCAACACCCTTTTGAGTGTCTTTAATGATTTATTGTGGTGGCTCCATTTGTGTCTCTAAAGCCAAGACACAGTCAGCCTTTCCATTTTAGCCCAACCCCACCCCCTAGCACATATACAAAGCCGTTTTCTAGAGTTTAGAGCTTCACTGCAAATATTTGTTTTGGGGCTGAAACCGGCTAGAGGATATTTGCCCCAAACAAGGTAGCTAACAACACTCCATTAAAGAAAATGAGCATGAATGGAGACAACTTTTCAAGAAAAAGAAATAACTAAACATGAAACTCTACGTCTATTATTCAGAATTCTCTTTTGAACATTTAAAATTCATCGCGAATGCTCACGTTGTTAAAATCTGATTGATTCTCCTTTCAACCAGATATGAAAATACACTTGATGATAACCAAGAGAAGAAAAAAATGAGAAGAAGCAAATAATAACGAGAAGAAGAAAAGGATAAAAGGAACTTTAAATGCCTATTTATCTTTAAAATGGTCTTGTTTTCAAATGGTTTGGTCCATTTTACAGTACAAGTCCACGGTGAGTTTTACAGATGAGGAAAGGAAAGCCAGAGGCACATATGTTTGAATGAGAAAATTGGTAATGGAGAATGTAATTCATTACTGAACACAAAATACCCCCAAACTGAAGTCTTTTTCTGGTCTTATTTGACAACTATGGCATAACAGGCCAAAGGAATATCAAAGGACCTTTAAAACCTAAGATAAAAAGCAAACATAAAGGCGCAACCTGTTTGTCCGCACCACTTCTTTCTATTTTGTTAGACGGGTCTATTTTCATAGTTAAGAATATTTATTGTTTTAAGTGCAGACAGCAGAAGCCACAAATGTTAAAATGAGGCAATCAGACCTATTATAACCATACCCCAAACCTGGATTACCCAACTGACCCTGGTTGTAAATGTCTGTGCCAGTTAATTATTACGCTCTCATTACTGTTATCACCATTGCTATTATTTTGTGCTTTTCTGTGATCATTAGATTGCCGGTTCAACCATCATACATGCGTAACAGAAATTCATTACCATGTGATGGCTGCTGGGCAGCCTATGGGAAATGACTTGATAGTCTTGCAAACACTGAATCATGCAGTAAATTAACACTCATTTTCGTGCACGTTCGCTTGCATGTTGATGACCTAGAAACACATGCTTACACTCCATATTTTTCCTTGTAGCTCCTGATTTGTTTCTTCTCTGGTAGGAATAGAACAATATGGGCTTCCTCCAGGGGACAAAACAACACCTAACTCTGCAGCATGGAAGGGCGAGAGGAGCAGATGGATGCAGACTGCACTTAGAGGGGGCCAACAGAGCACACACAGAGAGGAAATGCAGCTACCTGGCATCACACCTGGGCGCTGCCAACCATCTTGGCAGTCAGGCTGCCTGGGCAACGGAGAAGGCGTGGGCCAGCAGGAGAGTTGGATCCAAAAATGACTCTTGACTAGTCCTTTAAGAAAGGATATTCTAGGTAGCTTGCTAAATCCTAGGGACCCTAGGGTTTAACAGCTCAGTCCCTCCCCAGATCTAAACACAGACTCCCAAAGGGGGAATGGTTGTCAATGGATGTTCTTGCTGCCCTTATCAACCATCCCCTGACTTGCGTGAGCCTAGGACAGCCTCCTGCAGTCTTTCTTCCTGAAGTTGGCAATAAGACCAACTAAAATAATCCTTAATTCACTAAAACATCTTTCCTGGTGGGTGGGCCTTTGGCAGCTTTTCAACACCTCAGCAGCCCCCTGTCCAGTAGAATTTTCTCCAGTGCTGAAATGTTCTGTCCCTACACTGTCCTGTGCAGTAGCCACTAGCCATGTGTGGCTATGGAGCTCTTAGAATGTGGCTAGTTTAACTGAGGGGCTATATTCTAAATTTATATGATTTTAATTGATTTTGATTAACTCAGTTGACATTTAAATTTTCTGGTTTTCTACACCTTGACTATATTACATTTAAATTTTCTATAATAAAAGGTTTTTTTTTTTTTTTTAATGAACCGAAATACCCAAAGGAGTATATCCTAAAAGCACATCAATTCACCTATTGCTTCTTTCCTGCTAGTTGAGTCACGTGTGGCTGCTGATCTCGGGTTGGCTGCAGATTTTTCCAGCTGTTTCTCTGTTGGTTCTGTCAGCAACGTGCAGGTCAAATTGCCTCAACCTACTGAAAAAAGACCTTGGTGCCTTATTCTTCTTATTATGCACCAGGACTAGAGCTAATGTTATCACACTCAAGTATGCAATTACTGTCTATAATCTGATGATACACAAATTGACTTTCTACCCCTGAGCTGAACTTATCTAGCCTGTCCATAGGCCAAAACCGCACCCAAGCCATACATAATCAGCATCTCTGAAGGGCAGCTTTGTTTAGAAACTTAGGATTTTTACGGGCTTCTCAAGTTGTTCTTATGCAAATAGTCTGACACAGATTCTTACCACTGCTCTGCAGTACATTCAGACTGGCTGTATTACCCTCAGTTCTGGCGGAATATGACAATGATCAAACTTTTCATCTTTCTCCTCCCTACTCCTGCCTTTTCCCATTTGCCCAGATCCAGGAGTCAATGCTGTAATTTCCCTAACCTAACTTGTTCAAAATCTTAGAGTCTAAATCACTCATTGATTAAATGTACCAATCCTAGCTGGGTGCAGTGGCTCACACCTGAATTCTAGCATTCTGGGAGGCTAAGACAAGAGAATCACTTAAGCCCAAGAGTTTGAGGTTGCTGTGAGCTGGGATGCCATGGCATTCTACCAAGGGTGACAAAAAAAAAAAAGAAAGGAAGGAAGGAAGGAAGGAAGGAAAGAA
>CAUYTI010126588.1:0-10052 GCA_963575145.1 Galago senegalensis
TGGTGGGCGCCTGTGGTCCCAGCTACTTGGGAGGCTGAGGCAGGAGACTTGCTTGAGCCCAGGAGTTGGAGGTTGCTGTGAGCTGTGATGCCACAGCACTCTACCCAGGGGGACAGCTTGAGGCTCTGTCTCAAAAAAAAAGGGAAATGACGTGGCTTAGAAGACCATCTGACAGCAACAGAGGTAGTGAGAAGTTGGTCAGTTTAGATTTATTTAGGGCTGAACAGATTTGCTGGTATATTAGACGTGGGATAGAAGACAGAGAAGTCAAGGGTGAACCCCAGGTTTTAGTCTTAAGCAATTGGAAAAATGGAAACGGCATTTCCCGAAGTTGGAGAAAACACACGAGGTTTAGAAGCAAACATCAATGGCTTACTTTTGGATGTAAAGTCTGAGATACTTTTTGAATGTAAGAATGGAAATGTTAAATAAGAATAGATATCTGGAGTTTGGGGAAGAAATACAAGAGGTAAAAATTTAAAATTATCAACCTATAGATGGTGTCTGAAGGTACGAGACTGAATGAGATCACCTGAGGCAGCAACACCTCTCCTTTGTGTGCCCTGGGGTAGGTCTAAGAGTATGGAAGCTGCTTTGCTGACTGGGAAACATGAATGACACAGACTGGCCTAGCAGCAAGGAGGGCAGGGATGCTAAGTATTCGGTGGTGGACTCAACAATCAGCAACACAAATGACTGTCCCCTCCAAAAATACATTTAGCTGCCAGAAGCTTCTAGAATCACTGCAAAAAAACACAAAACAACAACATAAAATGAATGTAATGAAGTAGGAAAGATCCCAGGACTGAATTACTCCAATGTTCAGTTAGGGAAGATGAGAAACCTACAAATGCGGAGTTGTCAATGAGGTCAGAAAAGAATCCACAGAGAGGGTCCCAAAAGCCAACTGAAGAAAACGTTTCAAGAAAGAAAAGATCACCTGAGACAAATGCTGCAAATATTTTCTAACATGTTTAACATCAGTACGTCTAATACTGAACAAATGGGTACTCGCCTAATCTCGGTTTCTAGCCTGGTAAGTGCTTATCACCTCTGATAAGCAAAAGACATTCACAGCAAAATCACAACCCCCCTCATTTAAAATTACTGAGTCAGAAAATTAACTAACTTCCTAAAGGTGATTTAAAAAAATGAAAAGGAGAGGGAAAGAAATAGTAATATCCAACACTAAGTGTTTTTTCAATAATAAGGTTTTAATAACTTTTTACATACATTATCTTGATTTCATTGACAGTCTTGGGGTAAGTACTATTATTATTTCCTCTCTGAAGTTGGACACTGGGGTTCAGACATGTTAAACAATTCATTTGGGTTCACACAACAAGCAACAAACCTAAGACTTAAAGCACAGAAGTCTGACCCCACATCCTGCATGTTTAAAGTTTGCATTAAAATATCCATTCTTTCTCCAATAGTTTTTAAGTCCTCCATTTGAAAAGGACTGTTATAAGCTACTTAATCTTAACACTTTACTGACAAATGGCTAGAAAGCTGTCATGAGTACACCAGCATGCAACAGGCAGTGTCTACTGTCTCAGAATGAAAGCCAAGATCCTCCACTATCTTCTTTTATGATATGATCCAACTTTCTCAACAAAAATACATTTCCTCTTGTATTAGCTTACATTACTTCATTTAAAACAACAGAAACATACTAACTTTGCTGATTCTAATACATGAAACACTTCACCACTAAAAACCAGTATAAAATTTGTACAAGAAAATGAAACTGAATGTTACTTTTTCTGAAAATGTTTAACCACTATGTAAAGAGAGAAATTGAAAAACTAGTGCAAAAAAGCTAAAAGTATCCTTCATCACATGATACAGCACTAATTCCATAAACTGGGCCAAACTTATCATCTGGCAGGTCCTAAAACTGGGTAAAGGCAGTCCCTGAGCTATAAACATCTGACTTACATATAACTCACACTTATGAATGGAGGTTATTCCAGGTAATAGGTAATTGTACCTATTCTAACTTATATAAATTCAATTTAACAACAAATCTACAGAACCTATCCTATTTGTAACCATATACAGGCCTGTATATGAACGGTATTTTGGGTATAAAGTTTGCTGGGTTAATGACAAGACTCAGAAACCCAAGACCTTGAGAAGCTCAACAGGTACACATTTGGTATAGTCTATTCCTTATACAGGAGACTGTGATAACTTCTGATTGGTTAAAAAAAAAGTGATAGTACTATCCTGTACAAAGACATCAAAGCACCATCAAATAATTAGTCTCATGTTACATATAGCTTTGGGATTAATAATCATACCACTTTTAGGCTCGGCACCCACAGCACAGTGGTTACCAGGCTAGCCACATACACTGAGGCTGGCAGGTTTGAACCCAGCCCAGGCCTGCTAAAAAATGACAACTGCAACAAAAAATAGCCAGATGTTGTGGCGGGCACCTGTAGTCTCAGCTACTTTGGAGGCTGAGGCAAGAGAATTGCTGAAGCCCAAGAGTTTGAGCTTGCTGTGTGATCTGTGACACCATAGCACTCTACTGAGGGTGACATAGTGACACTCTGTCTCAAGACAAAAAAACAAAAAAAATACTACTTTTAGAACAAAAGCAAGTTTTGCTTTTTATATAGTTTAGAGATGAGAGAAAACTACTTTCATTTTTATAGTTATCTTTAACTTAGCAGGCAAATTTTATAGAAATAGATTTAAAGCAACTCTTTGGAGAACAAAGTAGAGCAAATTACAGGCCCTACTTGTCTTTAAAACATTCCCATCGCTTTATATTGTCTGCTGAGTAAGTTCGTTACTTCTGAATTACCTTTTTTTACAGTCCACAAGTGACTCATAAAGTAGTCTTAAAAGGGTGTGTTTTTTTTCAGTGGTGAGATTCCAGTCAGAAATCCATTTTCTAACCTATGGTGAGATTAACAAAAAGAGACGACAATCTGTAACCCAGCTAAATATATTTTCACAATTGAAAAGATAACATTTAGAATACATGTATCTGCTACTTCAGCTACACATGTAATATAAAGGTACAGTTCTTATAAACAGAACAAATATTCCACATAGTAACTCACTTGATCCAGCTCAGTCGGAATGTACTGGATGGCCCCACAAGATGCTGCCACTTTAATAAGGCTGCAATACACTGTATATCTTACAGGAGTGTTCTTGTCCATTCCATGGAAAAGGTTGCTTAGCCTGATTAAAAATAATAAAACAACATTTGAGATTAGTAGTCATGGTATTAAGTTCTGGTTACCTGCTCTCACCACAAACCTGTGGCAGGTACTATTAATAACTTCATATTCCAAAGGAAGAAACGGGGGTGCAAAAAGGTTAAATGACTTGTCCAAGGTCACAGCTAGTAAGAGCCAGATCTGAGAGTCAAGTTCCAGAATTCCTGCTTTGAATCATTAAAAGTTAGTGACAGGAAAATAGTCTCTCGATATACCAAGGCTTTTTCAATTCTTAACTTACAACTGCAGTCTCAGAGATGGGCGTTCACCTTCACGAAATTTGACCAGCTTTTCGCATAGGCTTTCAATCAAAGCTTCTTGCTTGTCTGGTTCCAAGATCAAGAGGAGGGATACCACGCTGTTCATCACACTTTCAACATCTACACAAGCATTGACAACACAATCAACAATGAGAGTACAATATCCAATGTGTCCTGCTTAGTACGTAGTTCCAATGTTTTAATACAAAAACCATTAAACGTAAGACACTTTTTCTTTTCTTTTTTTTTTTTTTTTGAGGTAAGTTTCACTTTGCTGCTCTTGGTATAGTGCCATGGCATTACTGCTCACAGCAACCTACAACTCTTGGGCTTAATCAAGTCTTGCCTCAGCCTCTCGAGTAGCTGGGACTACAAGCGCCTGCCACAACGCCCGGCTTTTTTTTTTTTCCTAGCAGGCCAGGGCTGGGGTTTGAACCCACCAGCCCTGGTGCATGTGGCCAGCAACCTACCCATTGAGCTATGGGAGCTGCTGTAAGACACTTTCAAAAGATGTAATCTGTGCAGTTCTAGAGGATCAGTATTTTTCCTTCAATGGATGGCAACAAAAATATAGTAAGCATGAATCCAAACTAAACTAGCTCTGCTGCATAGCTAACCATTCAGAGGGCAAGTTGCATATTTTATTAAAGAGGAAGGAAGCTTATCTAAGATTTGTTTTCTAACTAGTAAAATAGATCGATTTACATCTTTATATACAGTTTACACACTTTCAATTTTCTCTGTCATGATATTTAATCATTTGGAAGTTAATGGCAATGTTTTAGGCTAGGATGCTATCTCAATTAAGGAAAGCTTTTTTTTTTTTTGGAGACAAGAGTACCATCGTGTCATAGCTCACAGCAACCTCAAACTTCTGGGTTCCAGTGATCCTCTTGTGTCAGCCTCCCAAGTAGCTGGGACTACAGGCACCCACCACAACACCTGGTTAGTTTTCTTATTATTTTTATTTTTTGAGACAGAGCCTCAAGCTGTCCCCCTGGGTAGAGTGCTGTAGCATCATAGCTCACAGCAACCTCCAACTCCTGGGCTCAAGCGAGTTTCCTGCCTCCGCCTCTCAAGTAGCTGGGACCACAGGTGCCCGCCACAACGTCCGGCCAATTTTTTTTTTTTGAATGGTAACTATGTACATTAATGCACTTCTAGGGTACAGTGTGGAGTTTTCACATGCAATCCGAAATACTTCCATCAAACTGGTCAACACAGCAATTTTTTTTTTTAGTTACAGCCATCACTGTTGTTTGGCAGGCCCGGGCTGGATTCGAACCCGCCACCTTAGGCATATGTGGCTGGCGCCTTAGACACTTGAGCCACAGGCGCTGAGCCTAGTTTTATTATTTTTAATAGAGATGGGGGTCTCACTCTTTCTTAGGCTGGTCTTGAACTCCTGAGCTCAGGCAATCTACCCACCCTGGATTCCCAAAGTGCTAGGATTACAGGTGTGAGCCACCATGCCCAGCCAGTTAAGGAAAACTCTATATATACATATAGAAAAGTATTTAGAAATCTAAGTCATTAACTTTCTGGTTGGGTTACTCATTTTCAGGTATTATAAATGTTAACTATATCCCAAATTTCTTCTCTAAATTTTTTTTTAGTGTATGTGTTGCTGAAGCAAACACCCAAGTTTAAGCACCAAACCTTAACTAGAGATTTCAGGACTACTGATTTTCAAAATTTCTCATTTCATCTTAATAAGTAGGAAATAAACCTAATAATAAAATGGCTTTTGGATTACTTGAAATTATATACTATGTAGTATTAATCTAAACCTTATGAACAGGAAAGAGCATCATTTTTTTTCTTTTAGTTCATTCCAAAACAATCAACATTTAATGTGTATAATAACATTCAAGAAATAAATAAATGTGACATTAAAAAGATGTTTTCTCAAAACAAGCTCATTTTACAGGTAAAACAGGTTAGAGAAACTGAAAGTATGTGCAAAGATAAGATTAAACACAATAGTGTTTACACTACAGTTAACAACATATACTTCAAAAAGCTAAAAGAGAAAACTCAGAATGTTCCCAACTCAAAGATAAATGTTTGAGGTGATGGATAATCCAATTACTCTGATTTGATCATTCCATGTTGTATGCATACATCAAAATATCACATGTATCCCCCAAACACAACCATTATGTATCAATTTTTTAAAAAGTCTTAAGTTTTGAAATTAAAAACATACAGATATTTGTGAGTCTGTGGGTTTTGCATCCAGTCTCAACCAACCACAGATGGAAATATTGGGTGCGGATGACAATAAAAAATACAACAATAAAAAAATCCAGTATAACAACTATTTATACAGCATTTACATTGTATTAGGTATTATAAGTAATCAAGAAATGATTTAAAGTATATAGGCAGATGTGTGTGGATTATATACAAATCCAGATTGTAGTATCCACTGGGAGGTCTGGAACCAATTCCCCTCCACCCTACCTGGATACCAGCGGACAACTATATAACTCACAAAAAAATTTTAAAAGTAGATTCTTATTATTAGTGAGAAATATTAGAAAAATTTAAAACATACCTTTATCATCTTCCTTCAGACACACATCACAGGCTTCAATAATTTGAGCTAAATCTACATGAAGTCCACCTTCTGAGTTCTCTTCTGAGATCTCAGCTCCTTTAGATTTCAGATAAGCACGAAGTTCAGCAGCCTGTTGAATCAAATAGTTACCATGTATCTACAAAACCGATTATGAATGACAAAATATAAAATCTCAACCCACTGTCTTATTTCTAAAAAAGTAGAATGCAGATACAATATTTAACAACTACTTCAAATTATTTTATATTTTTTGAGACAGAGCCTCAAGCTGTTGCTCTGGGTAGAGTGCTGTGGCATCACAGCTCACAGCAACCTCCAACTCCTGGGCTCAAGCAAGTCTCCTGCCTCTACCTCCCAAGTAGCTGGGACTACAGGCGCCCACCACAATGCCTGGCTATTTTTTGGTTGCAGCTGTCTTTGTTGTTTGGCGGGCCCAGGCTGGATTTGAACCTGCCAGCATGGGTGTATGTGGCCGGCGCCTTAGCCGCTTAAGCCGCAGGCGCCAAGCCAGCTTCAAATTATTTTAAAGAATTCTCTCACCTCATCATGACTGACAACCTTATAGGAGCCCAAAGTTTTTCTCCACAAAGCCCAGTGGCTCCTTAAAATCACCACTTGCATGGATCACCTACACAATTTCTCTCATGCCTTCTGTACTGTGCTAGACTTCAGTATATAGCAAAAACCTTTCTGATGTAACTCAAAAGTTTCCCTGGGGGGGGGGGGGGTGGGTAAAGAGGGCTGTTGAGAAGAAGAAATCAATCTGACTTGGTAAATTTAACTATTTTGAAAGATATGAAAAAATTTTTGTACTTAAAGGTATATAATAATGTATCTACTAGAAAAGTTAGATATGACCTTGGCAAAAGGGTAATTATTAATTACATATTGTAGAACCTATTTGAGACAAGCATTTTGGGAGCTGTAAAGACATAATGCCTGTGAATGATTTGTTAGAACAAAATATTTATATCAAATTGAACTTCTATGATCAAAAAGCACCTTTGGATCTATAAAAAAAGTGAATAGTATCACATTCACTCATTTGGACATTTCCTACCCCCCCCCTTTTTTTTTTTTGCAATTTTTGGCCGGGGCTCGGTTTGAACCCACCACCTCTGGCATATGGGGCCAGCGCCCTACTCCTTGAGCCACAGGTGCCACCCATACTGACTACCCTGTTTAATAAATTTTTGCAGATTTGTTACTATGGCAGCCAAACAAATGCAGGTGCTTTAAAAGATAATAAAATGAAATAGGCAGATGAAAAAATACCATTGATAAATGTACAGGTATCACCTTTTATAGACCAAACCAAATGAAACCTTGCTGGAGGCTACCAAAATTTTTAAACCCAAAAATATGTTTAGTTACCTCAGAGAAGTATATTAAACCTACAGATCTAACGGTACTGTCCTTTTAGGTTAACAAGAACTCAGTAACTTCACACAGGAGTCAGTAGTATAACAAAGACTTGAAGAAAAAAAAAACTGTCAAGCATGCTTCTCTATGAAAGATGGTCCAATCAAGAAAAAAGGCATTGGTATGGCTCAGCACCAGTAGCTCAGTGGTTAGGGTGCTGGCCACTTACATTTGGGGCTGGCAGGTTAGAACCTGGCCCAGGCCTGCTAAACAACAATGACAACTACAACAAAAAGATAGTTGGGCGATGTGGTGGGTGCCTGTAGTCCCAGCTACTTGGGAGGTTGAGGCAAGAGAATCACTTGAGCCTAAGAGTTTGAGGTTGCTGTGAGCTGTGACACCACAATACTCTACTGAGGGCGACACAGTGAAACTGTCTCAAAAAAAAGGCATTGATCCACTTTTGTATAAGCAAAGCAAACTTTTTCTAATAACCATTCAATTAACAGTTTATTGTTGTTATGTCATACTCACTGGCCACAAATGGTTGTGGAGCAGTATAAGCAAAAGAAAACAAAAGATTAAGAACCGCATTTCTTAACTGGAATCAAACTGAGAATCTGACCATTGTTAAACTCCTGAGGCAATCACATATGTTCCTATGAAAGGACTGACTAGTGTTAAACTGATGTATCACAAGAACAAAAGCATTGACTAAGAAATGACACTTTAAAATATGATAAACAACACATTTCTCCATCCACAAATTTTGGGGTACATTAAAAAAAAGGTCGAATACTTTTTCAGTAACCCAATAGCCAACTGTTGGTAACATACTTCCATTCCTATTCAGGTTATTTGTCTTTTTATACCTTCCTTTCTATCTGTTTAACTCCTTCCCTTTTTTATTTTCCAGAACTTTGTTTTTCAGGACTGTAGGACTACATTTCTACTGAGGGGGTAATAAAATCACTTCTGCAATTCTAGAATTTATCTTAGATTAATAAATAGTAAAGACATGGAAGCCAAAATGTCCTTGTTAGTGGAGTAGCAGAAATAAACAAAATGACAAACTTAAGACTTCACAGAATAATTTTCAGCTACACAAAGTTAAAGAATATCATTTCATATTTAGTTTAACCCCCACCAATTAAACTTTCCTTATGGGAAAAATGAGAAACACCAGCCCTGCGTACCAAGAGCAAACCCCAAATGGGAAATTTTAATATATCCAGATGGTCCAGTAGGTGTATGCCTGACAGGTGAGGGAGGAAATGACCTTATTTTCGGGATACAGAACTCTCACCTTCGCTTTCTAGTACTAGAAAGCACTGGTCTATATATAAAATACGTCAACGTCGCCTTTGTGATCACAGTAATGAAACGATTTTGGTTTTTAGTACAAAATTACTTTTCCCTAGACTGCTTATGCCGACTACAGATTCGCCACCTCCCACTCCGGATGCGCCAGCATTTGGAGAACGGAAGTAGACTGCACTCCTCATCAGTCAAAAAGTTACGTCCTGAGAAGTGACTCCACACGGGGAGAGTCCCGACGCCGACCTGGCCGTGGAGGGTCAGGGCCCGGCTGGGAGCGCCGGCCAGCTCGCTGGTGGGAACCGAGGCCAGGAACTCGCGCCTGTGCCTCGCGGCCTCCCCACTCCCGCGTGTGGGAGACAGCTGTGGGTCTCAGCCCCGCAGCCGGCTCCGCGAGGAGGCGTCCTGCCCGCCGGCCCAGCCTCGGCAAAGGTCCCTCATGCTCCTGAGGCATCCCCAGTCCACCCTGCCGGCACCCACAGCCCCGCAGCACACCTGGTCTTCCTCGCTGATGTCGATGAAGGCCGGGACGCTCATGGTGAAGGCCCGGGTACCGCGGACACTCCACTCGCAAACCACGCCGACCGGAAAAGGGAACTAAGCCGCGCGGCGGTGCCACACAATCGCTTCCGGGTTACCCCGCGCGGATCCTGGAGGGGGCGGGGTCAGATGGAAGGGCGGGGCCAAGAGAGCCAATCGTATCGCGCAGTCTCGCCGCGGCTGGCGGAGTGGCGGGCGCTCTCGGGGGCGGGACTTACTGCGCCTCAGCCCAGTGTCTGCTTCTGCGGCCTTTGGTTTCTGGGACCGAGTAGCTACCGGTCCTTTTCCTTGTATCTCCGCAGGTCCCACCGTAAGTCAACTTCCCGCTGAAATTTCAAGCTTGTTTGGTCGTGCCAAATGTTAGTGGGCCTGTGGAGCAAGTGGAACTCTTGTATTCTACTATTGGGTATATGAAATGATACACTTTGCGGAACAGCGTCAGTTTTTTAAAAAGTTCAACACATACTTACTGTATGACCCAGCTATTTTACTACTAATTATTTGCACCCCCAAAGGGAAGTGTATATCCATACAGAGATTTGCACACCACTATGCATGGCAACTTTTAAATATAATAGCTTTATTGGGATAAAATTTAACTTTTTTTTTTTTGGAGACAGAGCCTCAAGCTGCCCCCTGGGTAGAGGGCCGTGGCATCACAGCTCACAGCAACCTCCAACTCCTGGGCTCAAGCGAATCTCCTGCCTCAGCCTCCCAAGTAGCTGGGACCACAGGCGCCCGCCACAA
>CAUYTI010126589.1:0-37218 GCA_963575145.1 Galago senegalensis
AAGTAGCTGGGACCACAGGCGCCCGCCACAACGCCCGGCTATTTTTTTGGTTGCAGCTGTCATTGTTGTTTGGCGGGTCCGGGCTGGGGATTCGAACCCGCCACCTTAGGTGTACGTGGCTGGTGCCTTAGCCGGTTGAGCCATAGGCGCTGAGCCTAAAATAACTTTTAACAGTAGATCTGTTGGCTAGGTGCCTATAGCTCAACCAGCTAAGGCGCCAGCCACGTACACCTAAGGTGGCAACCAAAAAATAGCCGGGCGTTGTGGCGGGCGCCTGTGGTCCCAGCTACTTGGGAGGCGGAGGCAAGAGACTCGCCTGAGCCCAGGAGTTGGAGGTTGCTGTGAGCTGTAATGCCACGGCATTCTACCCCTGGGGGCAGCTTGAGGCTCTGTCACAAAAAAAAAAAAAAAAAAAAAAAGAAGCAAGAAGGCTGTATCATTCCTAAGTGTCCATAAGCTGGCCTCCCTCATGCTGTGAGCAATGCCTCTAAATGACCCGTCCTCAGTGACAGACGCTTAGGTCTGGGGACTTCACTTTGACTCGGGATGGAAATGGTAGAACCATGTCAGGAAGTCTGTCCCTCTGAAAATGAAGGAGCAAACAGCCTCTCTGATGCATAGAACAGGAACTCAAAGGTCTACATGCAGCAAATCATAAAGCAAGTGGAGGAGCTGAAAAGGTCAATGATGATCAGTGAGCATAAATACAGACAGAAAGAGTGTGTTTGGCAATAAGGAAGCTGGAAGTTGGCAAGGTATTCCAAATATCCTCAAAGGTGAAACATTTTGCTTAGGAGCCCCTCTTTATCTATCTTAGTGTTCCAGAAAGATTACAAACTGTTTTAACTCTTCTATAAATCCAAGAAGTGATGTGAGGGGTAACCTCATCTGGCTACTAGACTCTGCTGCTACTTAAGTTCCAAAGAGATTTCTGTTTTCTCCTTTTGGACCTGCCTTGGATAACTTTACTATTTAAGTTCTGCAAGAATAAGCCCCCAAATTAGCTGTTAGTTGAAAAAAAATGCACAAAGGCGCTTCAGCACTCTCAGAATGGGAGAAAAGTCCAGTGAAATGAGCCATTTCATTTTTCTAGTATGATTTATCTTTGGGGCAATTATGAATAAAATATAGACATATTTGTGTGCAGACTAGGAAACAGGGCAGTACATTCTTCATTTTTATTTGTTTCTTGTGTTTCAAGACACCCCTTTGCCTTCTTCCAGAGAATCACCAGGAGAGAACTGGCGAGGGGAGGCATCTGACCAGCAGGGCCTGTGCTTTCACCTGGCTCCTCTCTTTTCTTTGTTTTTTTAAATTTAAAGAAGCCCCTTTTATTTAAACTGCCTGGGTGCTAGGCATTGTGCAGTAACTACTGACTGTTTGTTTATGTTAAACAGAACTTCACTTTCTCACTGCCTTGTGGAAGGCAGTTGGCAGTGAAGGATCATGGGCGCTGGAAACAGGCATTGACTTGGTTTCAATTCCATTTTTGCTGTTTTACTAGTTATATGACTCTTCTCAAGTTTTTTAATCCTCCTAAGATTTTTTATTTCCCATTCTGAAAAACTGGAATAATAACCTCTCAAGGTGCCGGCTGGCACATAGTAGGTGCTCAACAATGGAAATTCCCTTATTCTGACCTCATCCTCACCCCCATCCTAAAGTGAGTAAATTGGACAGGTGGAGTATAAACTTTGACCTACTCAACTCCACAATTTCATCTACAGTGTTTGTAGGTATTTAGAATAACTTTTGTAGGGCCAGGAGTGGTGGCTCACACCTGTAATCCCTAGCACTCTGGGAGGCCAAGGCAGGCAGATTGGTCAAGCTTAGGAGTTTGATACCAGCCTGAACAAGAGTGAGACCCCCATCTCTACTAAAAATGGAAAAAATAGCCAGACATGGTGGCACATGCCTTTGGGCCCAGCTACTCAGGGAGGTTGAGGCAAGAGGATCACTTGACCCTAAAGTTTGAGGTTGCTGTGAGCTATGATGACAGCACAGCACTCTACCTAGGGTGACAGAGTGAGACTCTGTCTCAAAGAAAAAAAAAGACCTCTGTAAGTGTAATTCTTTCACTTATAAATTCATAAAATCCTGCCACATTTTGCCCTCCTTCTCAAGTACTACTGATGTAAAAGTAATCATTGTGGATGTGTTCATTTTTTTCTATAGGGAATTTAATTTTAAATTGCTCTTTAACACAAGAAGGTGATTCATAGCCCCAGGGTATTAGTGGCTTCCTTACTGATGATACTATCTTGGATTTATTCACAAGAAGTAATCCTGAGTGGCTCAAATGATTATTTTTATAGTTTTTTAAAAGAAATTCTTCCAGAATTCTTGTGAGATAGAAGTAAGGAAAACTATTATCCCTCTGCTGATAGGGAAGTCCAGGTTTAGAGACTGTTCAAGGTCAAAGAGAAAGTCACTGGCAGGGTCAGGAACTTGAATCTTAGTATCCTCACTTGTACTTTAGTTCTGCCTCAGGAACCCTAGCCTGATACCAGCCTGGTTCTGTATTAACTCAAGACTGCTGCATTTGAGAACTCTAGGAAAAATGTTAAAATCTAGAATGTCTATATGATTATAAATTCTAAAAGCATTCACAGTTATTTTTTATTATTACCTTTCAAAATGAAGCAGTTATATGTCTCAATTCTGTAACTCCTTTAGTGGTAATAATTTCATATAAATTCTTCATACTTAAATTTTAGGTTTCTAGAGTCCATTTTTTTTTTTTGGCATAAGAATACCTTAGCAGATGTGTACATCTGTACCCTCAATAAATATGGTACCAAAGTAAATTAGCTCTTACATTATTTGCAGCTCTAACAATATTTAGTCAGTTTCCTTTCTTTCTCAGCAAACTTAAAAATTCATGCAAACTGAATTTATGCAAATCTGGGTTTGTGGTTTGGCTGTGGTCAACCTCAGGGAGCAGAATGTTGTGTAACTGCCACGTGAAATGTGGCTTAAACTTGAGAGTTTTTTATTCTTTTGAGACACAGTTTCTGCTCTGTTGCTGGGGCTGAAGTACAGTAGCTTCATCATAGCTCACTGTAGACTCCAACTCCTAGGCTCAAGCGATCTTCCTGCCTCAGCCTCCTGAAGCTGGGACTACAGGCACACCCCACTATACCTAGATAATTTTTAGAGTTTTTGTAGAGTCAGGGTCTCACTTTTGTCCAGGCTGGTCTTGAAGTTCTGGGTTCAAGTGATGTTCTGGTATTGACCTCCAAAGTGCTAGGATTATAGGTGTGAGCCACTGTGTTCAGCCTAAAGTTTTATGGAATGATGCAACATGCATGGTACCATCTCCAGTGATGCTTAAAGATGCAGCAGGGATAGAAAAAGATGGTACTGTGCAAATTCCTGCAAACATCATGCATAATTCATGAGAAATCAGTACATATGTGTCTAATCATAGTAATGTGTACAGGTTTTTTGTAATCCTTTCTTTCTCTTTTTGATAATTTGCATCCTGAAAGAAGAGAAAGATTTGCATTGTCACTACACAAGCCAGGGAAAATCACAGAAGAAGAATGTCTGAAGATCACCTTAATTCAATATAAAATGACATTTATAATAACTAAGTAACAATATGGAAAAAATGAGCCTGACGTACTGTTACATAAGAAGGAGATACAAAGTTGAATGCATGCTGAGGGCAACTCTGCAAAAAATTAAAACAATGCTTGCAATGATGCAGAAATGAGAGAGTATGCAGCTGAAAGTGTCCTTGGGATCATGAGTGATACTTCTTGTCCTAACTTCTAGAGAAAGGTTTTATATACTCATAAGCTTCATGTAACCAGCGAAAGGACCTGAAGAGTGGCTGTCAGCCCTTTAGCACTAACACGTAATGTTTAGAACAGAAGGTGCTACTTTTGGGGATTCAGAAAAGCAATCACCAGGAGCTGGGAGGGGCAGAGTGTGTCAGGCCAACACTAAAGGGGTGGCTAAATATCAGTTTTCAGAACACTTTTCTAGCCGGGTGTGCAGCGACAGTGGAGAGATTTGCCAACTACTTGGGATAAACTAGCTCTGCTGAATAGTTCAGTGGGGACTTCAGCCTGGGGAGAAAGGTCAGTCCCCGCAGGGCCGCTGATGGAGTGACATTTTCAGAGCACAGCAATCTACTCCCATGACAGAAAGCTGCTCGACAAATGCTGAAGTGACGGACTTTCTGGTTTGGGGCCAGGTGTGGAATCTTTCACATGTGGTGGGTACAGAGGTAGTTTTGATATATAAAGTAAGGATTTTTAAGGAAGGGGCACCTCTGGTTTGAGGACTTGAAACATGTACAGTGAGGTCAGTGCAGCACACTGTTTTCCGGTCACCTTACGGGGCTGTCGGTCAGCCTCAGAAATGGGCATTTATTTAAGGATTGGACAGTAGCCCTTTGTTGTAGGTTTGATTACGGGTATGTTTATGGTTACGTATTTTCTCTCTCTCTGACACATGCACAAATACCTTTTTTTTAAAGGAAAACTATACTTTACATTTTACTCATCTCAATTTACTTCTACTTATTTATCATATATGGTATGTCTTACCTTTACAAACAAGAAATCTTTCTCAGCTTTTACCACGTTCCATTACTTCCTAACACAGTCCAGACTGCAGAGATCTGGGGGAAGTCTGAGGAAAGGAAGTTTTTGAACTGTGATGAACCTTCTTTCCCAGGACTGCCCTACCTGCCGCCACACATCCTGCACCGCGGCCACCCTGCACATGACTCACCAGGCCTCCCTGTGTGCTGCCTGGTGGGGACGAGGGCTCCTACATCAGGAGGTTGTTGGGAGCATTACTGAGTAAAATATAGAAAGTCTTTAGAACTCAGTGTTGTGCCTAGTGAATGCTGTACACGTGTAGTGTGTGCTGCTGATATCGTTACTCTTTTAATAAAAGTGGCCTAAGATCAGAAAAACTGATGACAAGGATTGGGTAAAGAAATTTTCTCTCTGGGTCTCCCTCATTTGTACTTTCTTTCTGTAGCAGCCTGGGGCACAGGACAGTAAGTGTGTAGGTTTGCCTTTGCCTTAATGAATGACCGAGGCTGGGCGGAAATATTTGTAAGGTTAAGGACATTCAGATAAAAGATCTAAGATACTTCTCTCTTTTGTAGGCCTGGACAATGAACATTCAATGGTTTATCAAGGTCTGAATGATCCTTTCCTGACCCCCCAAATTGGAATAATCTAAAACAGTGCTTCTTAAGTGTGCACCGGATCCCCCCCCCCCCCCCGCCCCAGGACTTGTTAAAACAGCCTCCAGAGCCTCACCCCCAGAGCCTGAAGCTCAGAGTATGAATTTCTGACAGGCTACAAGTGATGCTTGCTGCTGGTCCCTGAACCACTCTTTGAGTAGATGGCTCTAAAAACCATCTTTGGTAATTGTTCTCAATGCCCAAGGCCCCTCCTGGGAATACACTGAGGCCTGTGGGCAGCTTTCCCAGGACTGTGACTAGGGAAGGAGGAAGGAGCACACACCTGAGGTTCTTAGCGTTCTTAGCACCAGCGTCAGCTGCTCTGCTCCACCTCGCACAGTAACTGCCTGTTGACAGTAGGACCGACCATGCCTTTGGCTTCATAAGGGCCATGCCTGTGACTATGTTGTCTCTGTGTCCAGCACCTAGCAAATCCCTACCAAGAAATAGGCTGTAACTAAGTTTGTGTAAAATAAATGAATAAAATAGGTTAAATCATTTCTATAACTTTTCCCCCAAAGCATCAATTCTATCTTCTCCCTGCAGTTACTTTAATTTAGTTCATAATGAGAAAATGAAAGAAAATTGACTTTTGTTCATATAGTTTCTCTTAGAACCAATTCCTAAAAACATGATTCCCTGTTTAGTGTTCTCCTGTGAAAACAGAAAGTCACGTGTTGTCCCTGGGCTCCCCGACTGGGCTCTGCCATCTCTCCACTGCTCCTCCTCCCTCAGCAGGTGGGAAGAGCCTTGGGAACAGGACAGAATCCAGCCCAATTATGGTTTAGAGCTACAAAAGGTAGAAATATTCCAAATGTAGCTATACTACAACCATGTCCAGAATGTACAGAGAAACATTTTTACATTGCAAATTTCTCTAAATAGTAGATTTTCAGATTCGTTTATGTTTTTCCACTTACTGCCTGATCTTTTCAGAGGCAGATTTTACTTTTATTTCTTTCTCATCTCCTCCCACTCCCAGTTTATAGAGTTAAAGAAATTGGTCTGAGTACAGAGCCCAGGGGACTTGTTTTACAATCTGTCCCTCTTCCTGTCTGGATTCTCCAGACTCTATCACAGTGATTTCCAACCAGTGTGCTGTGCTGTGGGAGGATCTTAGGTGGGCCGCAAAAATTTCTAAAAACCATTAATTAAATTATTTTTGAAAGAAGTTCAAAGCACTATATTCTTTTTTTTTATCAACATAATTTTAGTGTGCCACGCAGTTTAACTATAGGTACAAATGTGCTGTGAGATAAAAATGGTTGAAAACACTCACCTCTCAGAACCACGGGTATGAGGAGGCCCCCTACTCTCTACCCTCTACTCCTAGTACATGTATCAAAATGCCTCCCATCGGCTTGGCGCCTGTGGCTCAACCAGCTAAGGCGCCAGCCACATACACCTAAGGTGGCGGGTTCGAATCCCCAGCCCGGACCCGCCAAACAACAATGATGGCTGCAACCAAAAAATGGCCAGGCATTGTGGTGGGCGCCTATAGTCCCAGCGACTTGGGAGGCTGAGGCAGGAGACTCACTTGAGCCCAGGAGTTGGAGGTTGCTGTGAGCGTGATGCCACGGCACTCTACCCAGGGGGTTCGCTTGGGGCTCTGTCTCAAAAAAAAAAAAAAAAAAAAAAAAGACAAAATGCCTCCCATCTAACTCCACAATCCCATTACTAGGTATCTACCCAGGAGAAAAAAAAATCATTTTACCATAAGAACATCGGGACTTGAATATTTATAGGAGGTCAATTCACAATTGCCAAGATGTTAAAACAACCCAAGTGCCCATCTACCCATGAATGGATTGATACACTGTGATATATGTATACAATGGAATAAAATTCAGCCATAAAAAGATGGACACTTTGCATCTTTTGTATCTACCTGGACAGATTTGAAGAACATTTTCCCACGTATCTCAAGAATGGAAAAGCAAGCATCCCATGTACTCAGTGCTAAGTTGAAATCAGCAGACCAATAACCAAGGCCCACACAGAGAGGAACACAATGAAATTCCAGAAGCATGAATTTAATGCTTCTTGAAGGGGAGGAGGGGTTCAGTGAGTTCCATCCCACAGGTGCAACGTAGGGGTCTATGGCACAGCCCTTGGTGAAGGACTCAACTACAACTCTGACTTGACTTTACAAACACAGTGTAATAGAATCACAAGTGCCCTAATATTAGCATGAAATTTAAAAAAGGGACATAAAAATATTCATCAGTTATGTTATATATGCAACACAGGCAGAGGGGGGAGAGCATCTCACACACTCGGGGTGATGATTCAGGGTACTCAGTATGAATGGGGTGTGAGGTCAAGGTGGCATGAGGATGATGGGAGAGTCACAGGCCACACTGCCAGGCATGGGTTGTGAGCTCAGCTGAGGGATTTGTTCATCTGGCCACACCACTAGGCATGGGCTGTGAGCTCAGCTGAGGGATTTGTTCATCTGGGAGACAATGAGAAGCAACAATTCTTTCCCTGTCTTGGGTGCCCATCACTAAGCCTGGCAGTGTCGAGGTCCATGGGGCACTGCTACTGTTATTCATAAAAGTCCTAACCCCAACAGTATGATTTTATTTTATTTTTATTATTTTATTCTTTTAAATTTTAGATTGATGTGAGGGAATAATCAGGCTACATTTTTTGCATTTTTTAGGTAGAATCCAGGTTATAGTTGTACCCCCTGCCCAAGCGGTGTGCCATATACCCTTACACTGTGCCCATTAGGTGACGGCTCACCAATCCCATTCCCTAAGGGTAAGATTTTAAATCAGTTTCCTTGGGGTTTGGCTGGGAGGGTAAAATCACTCATCCATTTAGGGAAAAACAAATTGCCTCCTTTTTAAAAATAATGCAAAGATTCTAAGGATTTTTTTTTTACATCTTTAGCTTGAAAGTTTAAAAATATCTAACTCTTTTTATGAGCTTCAATTTGCTTCATGCTGTACTAAAAAATCTGATTAATAAAATCCATCACCTGGTATACCATCACTCATCTTCTCGGGGACTGTTCTCATGGTTCATAAAAATTAATGTGTCAGTTTTGGGGCCACATTTAAAGTGTAAAGCTAGAAGCTGAGAATGTAAGGAAGGGATAATTGGACAGCCCAAGATGGAAGAAAACGACTCCTTCCAGAAGAAAGCCCAGAGCTTTTCTACAACAAAAATTCATTAATTATTCACAAATTATACAAATGAGATAATTTCATTAGAAAAAAAGTGATGAATGAATGTTTTTTTCTATTCAGAACATCCAGCACAAAGCCGAGATGGTACATTCTCTCACCATTTCTTTAATAAGTCACTATTCATGTATTTCAAGAATGAGATCATTTGGCCAAAAAAAAAAAAAATACTATGATGAGGAATAAATAACAATTGTACCAAATGATCATCTGTGTGTGTGTTTTCTAGATCACAAGACAGGAAGGAAGTGGGGCCTACTGTGATTGGAGGTAGACTATGTGAAAAATTAATGACTAAAAATGGAAATTACAGATTTATAGAGTTGTCTTAGGGAAAAGGAAGGAAGCAATGGAGCATTAAAAAAAAGCAGGTTTGCAAGACCTGCATTTCTGTCAAACCTCATCTATGCAGTGTCAGAATAAGAGACACATTCCAGAGGCAGGGATCAGAGAGGACGGCAGTGCCGAGGAAAGAAGCAAAGAGGCTCTGCAAGGTCTGGAGAGGGGAGAAATGAAGGAATAACCCTGGCAATGACAAGGTCAGGGCGACGGCAGAACCCAGGCATCTAGGTCCAAACTCAGAAGAGAAAGGAGGAAAGTGTACTCTGTAAAAACGCTGCATCTGTTCAAATATCAGAAGAAGAAAAAAATTCTGTATGGTCTGCCTGTTCCTTTGCCATTATTATTATTATTATTATTATTTTTATTTTTATTATTATTAGTATTTTTGAGACAGAGCCTCAAGCTGTCCCCCTGGGTAGAGTGCCGTGGCATCACAGCTCACAGCAACCTCCAACTCCTGGGCTCAACCGAAGTTTCCTGCCTCAGCCTCCCAAGTAGCTGGGACCACAGGTGCCTGCCACAACACCTGGCTATTTTTTGGTTGCAGCCATCATTGTTGTTTGGTGGGCCCAGGCTGGATTCGAACCCGCCACCTTAGGTGTACGTGGCTGGCGCCTTAGCCACTTGAGCCACAGGCACTGAGCCGCCATTTTTATTATTAATGATAAAATTAAAATTTGTAACATAAATCAAGTTAGTACAAATGTTTCTACAAGTGGCTTTCAAAGCCCTTATGACAACAGATGCTGATCCAGTGAGTGATCTCTGAGTTCACTGCAGCGATCATTAGACCACAGCCCCTGGCAGCTCACTTCCAAATGGATGGGCTTGGGAGCCAGAAGCTGAACTACATGTACGGCTCACAATCTCCATGGCCAGTTGAGGGAGAATGATAAACTGGCGAGTGATAAAACCCTGTGAGATGAGCTGAGGAAAAACCATCTGTGTCAACACAGAGGAAACACTTTGGTAATCTCAGGGTCATTTTGGAGATTTCAAAGCCCGCTTTTAAAATCTTTAATAACTGTACCCCTTTGGACACTGGGAGGCTGTCACAACATTCGTGAGAACATTGTTATGACGAATTAGGAAATATTTCACATGAACCTCCTTCCATCAAACTCTAGCAGACAAAGAGACTTTTACCGATGCATTTGAAAGACATACTTTTCTCAAGTGAATATTGTGGCTGGATTAGTGTGCTGAGTTTGCCAACATGAGACCTTTGGGAGGAAGGATCTGAAGGTACTTATGGCGGTAGACGAGTGAACTCTAACACTGGAGGCTGCGGACCTGAGTTCTAATACTGTAAAATGTTCTAACATATAAAACCCCTTACTAAGCATAGTCAGGCTATCACTTAATTTATTTTGATTGGACCAGAACCAATCTAACTCTTAGCAGCAGCATCCCCTCATCAAACAAAGCTTGCCCTGTCACCAGAGTGGCACACAGATATCTTTGCCCCATTGAGCTGTCTGGGAACAGGTTTCATGGAGCATAATTTTAAAAACCAGATTTTCGTTCGAAATTTCTTCCAGCTCTGATATCTATAGTTCTCATATTGATTAGATGAATCTGCTTAACAAACAAACCCCAAAATAACAGGCAAAAGTCCCGCAATATCCCTTCCACAGTGAAGGCTGAGGGGGCTTCTTTTCAAGTTGTGTTCCGAATGGCTGAGTCTACTTTCCAGCACTACGGTCTCTGAATGCTGCTTTCATACATCTCGCCATTGTTAGACTCAGGATGTCAGCTCCTGTCATTTCAATTACGTATTTACGTTCTCACTGACTAAACATTGTGCCAGCACTTTTCCCTATTAGATTAAAAAGAAAAAAATATACAAACTATTTGAAAATGATATAATACTTATATAATTTTTCAATTTGGTAACTCATGGTCTCTCTCGGTGACTGCAGTTTATAACTGAGCCCTGAGTGTCACTGTCAGGAGAACCAGGTAGGGTGGGCTGGCCAAAGGAAGATGGGTGCCCCGATGCAGCTCAACAACACTGCTGCTCCTAAAGACGCTGGCTGGGCAAGAGCAGAAGGCAGCGAAGGACAGTTCCTAACAAGCGAAACATCAGCAGTCATGTGGATGAATACCTGCTCTGCTCATTTCACTAAACGAGGATTTCTTTACATGTTAGGTTAACTGGTTCCCTTTTGTGGTTCTTAAATTTCTGGGGGATTTAACGCTAGCCGACAAATATACCTAAATGCCCCTTATTTTCAGGTCAACAACTAGAAGTTAGTCTTCAAGGGGGAAAGCGTAAACCAGGAGAGAAGGAGAAGCGGAGAGCAGACACCTGCCAGGCCCACGTCAGCACCCTACTCTCCTTTGATCTTCATTGCCTCGTGAGCACAATGGGTCACAAACTAGGATCCTGAGGTCTGTGTATAGACCATGACTACTTTGTTTGATTGGATACTATTTACAAAATTTTAAAACTGACTGCATATATTTCAAAAGCAGGTTAATTGTTTTTCTTGAAAAGTTAGTTGTGTGGTGACACTGAGCCCATTTCCAACAAGAGGGCAATGAACTGGGGTGAGTGGGTGGGGCCAGCTCAAGCCAATTAGCCACTGTCCCCTCCCTCTATTTTCTTACACACAGTCCACCACTCCCACTTCTGGGCTTGGCTGAATGGAGAAGCATTTGTATGCAGGAACCCAGAACAGATTTTATTGTTTAAAATCATTATAATTCTGTCCTCCCCAAATCCAAGGGGATCTTACAGGTAATAAATCTAAGAGTATTCTACTACCAACTTCTACCACCCACTCCCCTCAGTACTTCCCCTTTATAAAGCACAAAGGACATGCACGCATTTGCTAAGCATTTATATACAGAAACTCATTTATTTTTCCCTATCACTTTATGAAGTAGATATTATTTTCCTTGTTTTCTAGCACAGCAGTCTGAGGCTCAGAGCAGCTGGTTAATTTTCTCAGAGTAATGCAGTTCCTGCCTGGCCACAGCCTGTTTCCACTTCTGTTTCTGATGGTGAAGGCCCTGCTCTTACCTACTGTGTAAAAGTGACATGCACCCACGTGCATCCTGTGTCACCTCCACACTGGCAAGCACAAGGCACGTCACTGAAAATGCGCTGGACTAGAGCACCCAGTGGCATTGCACAGAAGGTGGGCAGAATGCCTGGCAGTAAACCAGTGGACACAACCACAGTGAAGACATCCTGATGAAATACCCGTCTCTCCCCCCCCTGGCCCCAGGGAGAACAGCCCACACCACAAAATCCCAAATCTGCAGATCTGGCCTGGATGTGGAGAGAAGGGGACACTTTTACACTGCTGGTGGGACTGCAAACTAATACAGCCTCTTTGGAAAGAAGTATGGAGAATCCTCAAAGAACTCAAACTAGACCTTCCATTTGATCCTACAATCCCATTACTAGGTATCTACATAGAAGAAAAAAATCATTTTAGCACAAGGACGTTGGCACTACTCTGTTTATCACAGCTCAATTTATAATCTCAAAGATGTGGAATCAACTCAAGTGCCCATCAACCCTTGAATGGATTAATGAACTGTGGTATATGTTTACCATGGAATACTATTCAGCCTCTAAAAATAGATGGAGACTTTGCATCTTTTTTATTAGCCTGAATAGAGTTGGAAAACATTCTCCTAAGTAAAGTATCGCAAGAATGGAAAAGCAAGTATCCAATGTACTCAATATGGGGCCAGCAGATGAGCTAATACACACCCACCCAAGAGAAAAATTCAATTTACTTCAAGGTGAGGGATATGGGACTGGTGTGCTCTCGCCTAATGGGCACAGTGTAAGGGTACACAGCACATCTCCTGGGTGACAGACACAACCACAACAGGGATCTTACCTAATAAATGCAAACATAGCAACCTAACTGTACCTTCATATTAATCTGAAATTAACCCCCCCTTCACCCATCTCCAAATCACCACTCAGGAAATGTGAGTTAGTGGTGGAAAGTGTATCAGATACAACAGTGGTGGCCCTGGATTCTAGACCTGGCTCTGACCAAAGCTGGCATGGCCCTTTAAGGAAGCATCTTTATTTGAGCCTCATAACAGACATCTGGGCCAGATGGTATTTTCCCACTGTACAGATGAAGAAATGGCGGAGACTTTGCTTACTCCAAAGTCTTCTGCTAGTAAGTGGTAAAGTGAAGACTGGAAATTGGGATGATAGATTTCTGCTCCACTCCTCTTGCCTGCCTCTGTGTCACTCTATCAAGAGTGACCCTTTGTATTTCCTGGCCTTATACCTTCAGACTTCAGCGAGCTGTCAGAAGATTCTGAAATTGATATATATATCCCTGCGTGTTTCTCCTAGAGTCGGGTGATGCTTAAGGGGATCAGTACACTAACTTGAAATGCATGAAATTAAATAAAGAAAAAATAAACTTACCATTGTAAGTTTACAAGGAACAAACAAAGTAAGATACTTTGTATTACTGTGGTCAACCCCACTATCAATAACTCTATCAATAACTTATTTTTATATTATTTGATACAAATAGGGAATATTTGCAATAAAATACAGAGTGGTTAGGCTTTAATTACAGTCATTTTTCTATTTAACCTAATGGAAAACTTTCTCCCATCCTTGTGCAATATTTTTTGGTGATAGATAGCTCTGCAGACAAGATGGGATTGATCGGAGTACTGAACCTTTGTTTACTCCAGTGCTGATTTCAGACAAATAGCAATTTTGAGTTGCTTCAGTCTTCCTCAGCCCAGATAAATCTGGCTTCTTTTCATTCAGCCATTTCTCATCCATCAATCTGTCCTGAGAAATCTACTCACGAGGCTACACCCACTGTGAGCGCCCCCAGGGCAACCATGAGGACATCTCCTAGCTGCTGTCCCAGAGCCCCCGGGTTGAACAGGCTGCCCCCATCCTGCAGCTGTGCACGTTTCTGTTCTTGCTGACCAGGTACAGAGTTCCAGGAAGGCACTGAAAGCACTGCACCCATGCCGTGAGCAAGGGTCTCATACTTTATGAGTCTCCGGGGAGGTAAAAGGGACCCAAATTATTTAAGTCACCACGTTGA
The DNA here is from genome assembly GCA_963575145.1 of Galago senegalensis. Lineage (NCBI taxonomy): Eukaryota > Metazoa > Chordata > Mammalia > Primates > Galagidae > Galago > Galago senegalensis. The sequence continues at coordinate 13,809 of CAUYTI010126589.1, forward strand.
TGTGGACAAGAAAGCACAGAGGTGCTCAGAGTATGACACCGAGGCGTGTATCCCCCTCAGTTTTTACCACTTAGGAGTGTGAAACTCCGGTCAAGGGCTTAGGTGGTGGGAGGACCTCACTACCTCTTAGCACCAGATGGAAGCTGAGTATCTTTTCCATCCGTCTTTCCCCTCTTTCTTCCATTTTTATGTCGTGTTGGCCTATAGTTTCCTCTTTAGGGTCGCTTTCCACAGTGACCACTGGGATGGAGTGGCAATCTTATTCAATGCTCGAGTGCTACTGAAGACACAGAGGGAAGCCTCTTTTTTGTTGAGAATAAGTCCCAGAAGTTCTAGCTTCTGCTGCTTTCTGCTCAGGCTTCCCTTACAATTTGAAAAACAGATTCTCCACAGGTCGTAAGCTAAGAAGAGTGTGTCGTCTCTTTCCAGGGCGCGTCTTGTGCCTGGTTGAGGCCTTCGTTGAGGAGGTTAGAAGAGCCAAGTATCAACAACCACCTTCCAGCTCTAATTTTGTGTTCATTTGCTTTGAAGGGGTTTTTTCTTTTTCTTTTCCTTTCTGGACAAAGCCATAGGGACCAAGAGGGAAGTAAATAATTAAGGAATGTCTGGGACAAGTTTATCCCTGTGAGGGTTCGATGAATAAATGTTAGCTAATTATGATAATCCGTAGTAGATGATTATTTTATATAATGAGAACACTGAGGCAAAACAGGTTTTTAACCCATTTAGAGGATGGCCAGTAATGGATTATGGGACAGAGCCATGTGGGGTGACAGAGCACTCGGCTAGAGGTCGGGAGGGAACGCTGGTGTTCTCCCCTCATTCGTCTTTCTAGATCTCCAAGTTCCTGTTTGCTAAATCAGGGGTGAGGAGAGGTAGTGGGGGAGTGGAGTGGCGATGACCAGCTGATTAAAAGGACATACATGATTTATACTTTATAAAGCACTTTTACATATTTTATCTCAGAAACCCTGGGAGGTGGGAAGAACAGAGTATTATTTTACAAATAAGGAGACTGAGCTCAGTTTCAAGATCACAAGGCTCCCACGTGGAATGCAGCCAGATTGCAAACCTGTGAGTTTAAAGGTACCTTTGCCTGTAAAGGGCTGTGGTTTTCTCGTTTTCAGCATCATTCTGTTGAATGTCCATGCATTCTGGTTTGTAGATTTCCAAGTAATGCCCACATTTATTACAATTCACATAGAATTTTTTTCTCCTTTAGAACTGTGTTATTTTCTCTGACCCAGTGGTTCTCAAAGTGTGGTCTGGAATGTGGAGCAGCAGCTGAGGATGCAGAAATGCAAATTTCTGGGCCCCATCCCAGAGGTACAGAATCAGAAGGAGGGTGCAGGTCAGCAGTCTGTGACCGAGCCATCCAGGGGCTCCAGAAGGAGCTAACACTTGAGAACTGTTGCTCTGAGCAACCTGCACTTGTTCCCCTGACATTCAACATTTCCCCACCTACTTGCACTGAAGGCCGTGCCCTTGAAGCTTTGAGTCCTATAACCAACCAGATCCACAACATACTGTTAGACCCACTGCGCAATGCTTGAACCTGTAACTGTATCCTTCATATAATCAAAATAGTTTATAATTTTGTTAGTTAATTTTAGCTTCTTTAATTTTCAAATTCCAATAGCTACTTGGAATTTGAAACATTTCTGGGAAAAAAAAAAAAAAACTATCTGGGTCTAGCCTATCATAAGCCTTGAGCTGTAGATCAAGTCTTGATCTGATTAAATAAAATAGAGTGAAGTCATTATTTATTTAAAATGGTTAATGTTTTAACCCCTTGACCACCTCCTCCATCACTTCCACCCAGAAGCTGCAGTAACTTCAAAGGAAACTCATGTGTCTGTAATAACTAAGTAAGACCATCCCCTTCACCAATCAGGAAAGAACATTTTCATGAATAATAAAACGTTTCTAAAATATATATCAAAAATTTCTCTTTTATTATTTATTGTGGAAAGCCAAATATAACATTCAATAATTATAAATATATTACTTTTATGTCAAATGTCTGGGTTTTAGAAGCATTAAGATTTTAATCCAACATATTGTTTGATTACTTTCCTATGATTAAAGTTTGAAAAGCCTATAGATTTCCAGTGGAAAACATGAACTCTGGTCCCAATTTGATACATTTATATTTAAATGACTATATTGTGTGTGGGCATGTATCTGTATCTATATGTTATATGTACCAGTGTGTGGGGACGTATCTGTATCTATATGTTATACACCTGTGTGTGTGCACGTATCGGTATCTATGTTATATGCACCCATTTGTGAGCACGTATCTGTATCTGTATCTATATGCTATATGCACCTGTGTGTGGCATGTATCTGGATGTTATATGCACCTGCGTGTGTGCACATATCTGTATCTGTATATTTTATAGCACATATGTGTGTGCATATCTGTATCCATATGTTATATCACACTTATATGCATGCATATCTAAATCTATAAGTTATATGACAACTGTGTGTGTGTATGTATCTGGATGTTATATGGCACCTGTGTGCATGCATATCTGTATCTATACATTATATGGTACCCATGTGTGGGCACATATCTGTATGTCATATGGTACCTGTATATGTGCACGTATCTGAATCTGTATGTTATATGCACCTGTGTGTGTGCATGTATCTATATCTGGATGTTATATGCACCTGCATGTGGGCACGTATTTGTATCTATATGTTATATGGCACCTATTCAGGACATCAACAGTAATTTAAGAAGTCCCTGGAATGTTTTTATGCACATCTGAAAAAGGATTTTTGCCAATAAAATTTCACAGAGAGAAGCAAAATATTGCCTTTCAAGAACAGAACCTTACACATGTCCGAAATTCACTCCTTACCCATGTAGACAGAGGACGGAAATCATCTTTTATCACCATGAATGAAGGCAGCAGGGAGAACCAACCCACACTTGCTGTGCTACTTCTGCTATTGATTTGCTTATATAAGCAAGAGTGCAGGCTTTCTGCAGAAGTAGAAGTCCTGCAAATCACTGGACTGATGAAACGGCATGCAGCTTGCACAGCATTTGCAGAATGACAGCTTCTGAACGACCGATTTAATGAGATTAGGAGACTCCTGCCCATCATAGCACTCTAATCATTTTATTTATCTTCTTTAGATATTCTTTTGGCACCATTTACTGAAAAAGCTATTTGCAACTACATGAAGATTGACCAACAACTTTCTACTATGTTTCTGAAAAGATACAGGAAGACAAGATTGAGAATAAAGATTTGCAACAAAATAGCATATGGTGCCGTGGAGTTTTAACTTTATTAAACACGCATAATACACACATACGTACACTTTTATCATAGGTATCTCACATCAACAAGATGAAGCAATATTCCACTTCTAGAAAACACACATGCTTGATTTGTTGATCTCTTAAATGAAGGAATAAGTTTTTGTGTGGTCTTATAAAGACTAATTGCAGTGTTCCCCCAAAGTATTCTTCTTTGAGGTATCAACAGTTTCATTGTTTCAACCTAGGATTTGCTCACAACATCAACACCAAATAAACTTCCCCCAAAAGGAAGGACTACTTTTGCTGCCAACAGCAAACACCAAAGCCAACTCATATTCATAATTACTCATTTTACAAAACGTTTTGACATGAATAACTCAGCAAAGCTGAGTCACTGCCAAGTGGCACCAACTCGTACATGGGCCCTGGAAGGAACGTGCTAACTACTGAGGCAAACAATAGCTCTGAGCACACAGAAGCCACCTTCGTTTGATCCAGGTAAAGTGCTACTTTCTGAAGCAGAAAAGTTGGTTCGTTTTTTATTTAAGGCTCACTTAACATTGAATAAAATGTGTTTAGTCATAATAATATACATTTTACTAGCATGAAGAAAAATAACAATGATTTCTTTGGGCTTTCCAGTCCAAAGATTTCAAAATGTAATTCTGTAATTTTTTGAAACACCATGATTTAGTTACAACACAAGGATTTAGGCAATAAGAGGAAAGAAAATAGAAGTTTTGGGGTATGGAGATAGCAAAGAGGAAGAACACGAAGTATGAGTTTACTTTCTACATGGCTAAAAAAAAATAAAAATAAATTAACTTTGCATTTTAACAAAAATGTATACCCATGTGTGTTCTCATAATATACTCAATTGTGTTTTAACTAGTTCATTTGGTAGACTCCTAGCCCTTGGGTGGAGTCAGTGTGAGGCACAGATTGCACGGCCCATGTAATTCATCAGGCAAAGTTAAACAAATAGTTAATAGCCCAGCAGAGCGTCTGGGCTGCAGCCGCACTTACCTTATCAATTAAACTGACAGTCTGGCATCAATAGCAGAAATACAGGGATAAAGCCTCATACCCCCGCCCTACTTTATTCAGGAGCAGGAGAGTAACGATAAGCTAAGAAAAACTCAGAGGCAGAGAGCGTTCTGCACCTCCATGAAGATGCTTTGCTTGGCTGTTTTCTCCAGAGACCACTTCAGTTATTTCAGGCCTAGCAAGGAAGCCCCCCAAGCAGGTGCTTCTGGTGACTACCTTCTGATGCGCATTTTCCTTTTTGTCAGAAAGACACACATTGGCTCTTTTAATGCAATCATTACACGATGTATAACAAGCTGTACGAAGGGGAAATTGTCCCCATTCAGCTTACCTTTCTGTCAATTCCTGTCTCCTTTCTCATCTCATCTGCTCAAATCCCTTTGGATTATTTCTCTATTTACACCTGAGCTTACATCACCCTCAGATGCTGGGCCACTTACACATTACAGAGACATGCAGTCATTAATCTCCTGTTTCCCTGATTACCGACAAAGATTTTAAGGGCTATGGCCGATTCAGTGGCACGGGCTGGATACCTGCCATTACCTGGTGTGTCACTGTTTATGGTCCATTAAGCAGTTTTCATTTCACCTTATGGGCCCATATAATGTCCAAGCCAGAGCTTTCTCCAATTACAGGCTGTATTACAGACTATTAAATAGCTTCTTTTTTGTTTTTAAAATCATCTCTCCATTGACTACAGACAATATGAGAATTAAATTGGGCAGTATATACACATATGCTTTAAAATTCTCAGTTTTTCAAAGTTTTTTATTTCTCCTCCCTTTAAATCATACTCAGATAAATTACAGTGTGTCTCATTTTTAAAATGATAGAATTTTTTGTTCTTGTTTAAATATTTTTTTATTCCAACCAAATTATCATCATTGTTTTGACTCATTTTCTCAAGTGGAGGCTTCATTTCCCCCAAGTCCTCTGACATTGTTCTGCTTTGTTTTCTATCATTCTTCCATACAGAACATGCGTGTTGGCATCACGCATCAGTCAGTGGACACAGGCATCACATGGGGAGGCTTAGCTACGCTCACAAATCTGTCTTGTTACACAGGTCTCAGTGAGACCGGTGCCAGGGAAGGGATGATGACCGAAAAGGCTTTAGTGGCCAAAACTCTACAGTATAACTATAGAAAATGTATGTAAGTATTCACTTACCTGCTTTTGATCAACAATTATTTCGAGGTCTTCATCACTGCTTAGTTTTCCATATCCTTGTTCTTTACTTTTCTTGTGAAAGAATAATTTTAAATGATCATTTAGTTTCTATCCATTAATAATCTTAATTCCCACTTAAACATAAAACTCTTAGCCTTATTCACTAGTCATAAAACATCATTCTTTACATCAATCTCTCATGTACAAGAGCAAGTGTTCTTAATGTTAAACTACTGGCTTATAATTATTCATTGAGTTTCTCTTTCTCAATATTCTTATGTTTCTCTTTCGAGTTCTATAGTGTCAGAAAAGATTCTTAACACTTTGAGATAAACAATTCTTGAAAGAGTCCTGGCACATTTTTCTTATGGACAGAAACTTCATTTAGTTTTATATTATTAAGACTTCAACCATTAAAAGAAGTATTATACAACTCAGATAATGAATCTTTTGATTTTCAACATTTGCTTATAAATCAGATGAATGCTAATATTGGGAAAAATAACTCAGAAATAAGCTTTAAAAGATAAGTAATTTTGAGAACTAGGTAGAAAAGTTGAAAGACTACAGATCATTTTAAGAGCACATTAATACTGCACTTTATTGGCATTTATCATTTTTTTGTCCCAATGACCACTCTCCATCTATTTCCCCCATAAAAATACCTGTATTGTTAAGTTCTAACATTAGAAAAAGACAGATCATGACATCATTTTATAGTTTTGTTATAGGAGAAAGAGAATATGTCTGAATCTTTTTTTCTCCCAATGCAACAGCTGATGGGAATCCTAGAAATGTCATGTTCTTTCTTCTTATCAGTAGCAAAGGATAAAAAAAACTAAAACTTCGCTATATAGTTAGCTGTATAGTCCAAGATTATTTATTGATTTCAGAAATGCTTTACTTATTAACCACATCAATTTGAGTTAAAGAAACGAAAATTATTTCTTATGTTTGCATCTACTGTCCCATACTAGGATTCCCATCTCATTGGAGGAAGAACGAGATCATTCAGTGAACGGGATACAATTCTTCCCAATGTGGGCACAGTGCTTATCTGTTTTTTTCCCCTACACCATTTTAAAAACCAGATTTGTATATTTCTTCCATAAAAACGTACCTACTTTTGTGGTTTTTGTGACGGTAATAAAGACATTTCTGAGTCTTCAAGTATTAGGACGTGTAAATGAAACCCCAATTCTCATTCATATATTAATGAACTTAGCCACTTAGAACAGAGCAAATGGCCACAATTCTTCTATTACTATTCTCGTCCTCGTTTGAGGTTCCGTTGCAGGCTTGACGGAAAACAGAAAGTACAAGTTTGGTTTCAATCAAGCTGACTTCCTTCCTATCACTTTGCTCTTGGATTGTGTTAGACTGTTGGCTGCCATAAGGAAATGTCCAGAGCCCCTCTAATGCAAAACATTTAGAAATGCCTTTCCCAATATTGATCTGTATACGTACCAAGTAGCTCATTTGCACAACCCGATTTCTGGACAAAAGGACATTAAGTAGAGATGGAATGTGGGTCCTTCCATCCATTTCACTGTCAGACATCCCAGAATTCTTTGCGCCAGAGGCAGTGGCCTCATCGCCAGAACTTGCTGACCAGAACACCACAGATCTTGCCCCACAACAGTATTGATAATGTATGACAGTAATTGAAGTATTCCTGAATCATTGTCTTGACTCTGTAAACACTGTGAAACTTCTGGCTAGTACAAAAAGTCATTGAATAAAAATTTCTTTTTCTAACTAATTTTTATCCATGCACTTTATGTTCCCTGACTGCTATTCCCATTTCTGATATTAAAAAATACTTCTATATATTCTATAAAAATACTTCTATATGTATTTTTTATAATTAATCTCATGCATATGGACTACTCAACTTGTGTCATAAAAGCTCCTAATTTCCCCCTTTTTAGTCCTCCACCCTAGACTTTCTTTACAGTCTCTGCCAATGGATATAATAATAATGTCAGCACTCACAGAACATATAAATCAAGATTGCAATTCCCGCTAGTACTCCACCTCCCCAATATAATTCCAACTCCTTATCTGATTTAGTAGTAAATTTTTCTGGGAGGAGGCTAGGTCAGGGAAAAAGAAAATGATGTCCCCAACTACTCTAAATCGAAGTTGGAATTTTCCAAGAGTGGGAGAAGGCATTTAGAGCTCTGATTTTATAGTTGAGCCCCTAATCTCCACACAGCACACGGCAGTACACAGAAGCACAACCTTGCAGGTTTACTCTAGAATTCAGCAATTCTTCCCAGTTCACCCCATCACCCCAGGAGGATGAATCCTTTTCTAAGCCATGACGGTATCCGCTCACTTACTGCTTATTTCTAGTGCGAGCATAATCCTCTTTCAAGCACTCAGCTTCCCACTTGGACGGCTTAGATCAGCCAGCCCAGCCAGGGCTCTTCAGCTCGCCTCCCTCCTCCCAGCCGGGGATCCCTGTCTTCTATCTATGCACTTTTGGCAAGCACAAAAAGCAAGTCCACACTTCTGCGTGGTCTTTCACATTAGCCAAAGGACCGAACTAGAAGGAAAAAGAAAGCTCATCTCTCCACTGACCAAGTGTGAGGGGGCAGGGCTTCTGTGGGAGGAGAAGCCAGAGGGCAACTGGCATTCTGTGCTCCTCCCACCTTGGTGGTGAGACTCGGAAGCTGAGGATTGCCACCGGGAGGAGGTTGGGCCCCAGCACGCTGCCCTTGTGTGCATTCCCCTAAGTGAGCTGAAGAGCTAGCGTGAGTGCAGCGGAGCTAAAACAGTGAGATCTGAAGGTGGAAGAAGTGAGGGAGATAAAAAGGAAACAGTCTTCATTTGCTGACACCCCCTATGAACAGCTTTCAGGTCAGGAGAGATGTCCGAACGCTGAAACTCCAAACACAGGGTCTCCCAACCTCCACCCCATTCGGCACCTTTTCTGACTAACCTGAAGGAGAACTCAGTAGTTCTTTGTTAGTGCTGATCACTTTTTTAATACTGTTGAATTAGATGTATAGTTTTCTCAAGAATGTTCAGCCTGACTGGAAACCAGCCCTCTCTGCAGACTTCCCCAAATCTCCTTTCTCCTATCTACCTCCGGATTCCTCCCGCTTTGTTCTCTCTGCTGCAAAAGTAAAACTGAAAGGGAAGTTTATTCACTTAAGTTAAATAAACTTCTATTAAACCTGGAAACTCTATAGGAAGGCAATAGCATAGGCACAGGTGTATGTAGTTTCTACATAGTAATGTAATATACAGGAACATTTTGCAAGTAAGGAACACAATAACAAAATCTGATGGGATAGAGCATGAACAATGAAGTAACATGTTCATGAGTTTATTAAAAAGTAAGAGTTTTAATCGGAAGATATTGGTTTTCTAATAACTAAGATTATGTATAAATTGAATTAAAAAGATTCTTCACACTCATTAGAAATGGAATATATAAAGGAAATTTTGAAAGGGAAATAACACTTGACTGAGCTAACTATAAATTAGCCCCAGTTGCTTAATTATGGATGACAAAGTAAGTGTAAAGGTTTGCATACTAGTATTTTAGAAATTTTTCATCAGTACTGCTATGAATGATACACAGTAGACAGGAGTCGGAGCCTGAGTGATGCAGAATATACAACACAGGTGCAAGGGGACAAGCCTTCCGACCGTCCTCTTCACGGTCGTCAGGACCCAGCTCTTACCTCTTCAGTTCCCCTATCTCCAGTCTCTCCTCCACCACCTTCCTTCCTACAGCCTGCAAATTGCTCAGATTGTTCTTGTCCTAAAAGGCAATTTCCTTATATCTGCTTTTCCCTGAAGACTTTTTGTACAGTCTCTTTCTTAAAAATCAAAGGGTTAAGACTGGGAAGAAAGGCAAGGTACTGAGAAGACCCAGAGTTTGTGGTGTATCTGGAAAGTTCGTCCATGTGGTAAAGTCCAGTCGGTCATGTGGGTCCAGGGGTCCTTATGGGGAGATGTGAGGGCAGGTGTACAGTTTGCTGGGGATAAATGAGATTGCAGGAGTGGATGGGCTCACTGAAGACATGAATGTAGAAGGAGAAGAGATGAGAACTGAGGCCAGGGTCCTGGAGAATGGCTGCATTTAGCAAATATGTGGCAGTTACTCAGGAGGCTGAGGCAAGAAAATAGCTTGAGCCCAAGAGTTTGAGGTTGCTGTGAGCTATGACACCACCGTACTCTACTGAGGGCAACATAGTCAGACTCTGTCCCAAAAGAGAGAGAGAGAAAGAGAGAGAGAGAGAAGGGATAAGAAAAAAAGAATGGCCAAAAGAAAGCTCAGTGAAGGATGAGGAGGAGGAACGGTTATAGAGCAGGAGAAGGACCAGTGAAATACAGTCAAGGAAAAGAGCATTCTAGATAGTGTCAGATGCTGACAAGAGGTTAAATAAGGACATGAGCCACAAACTGTCATTGTGTTTGACATTTGGGAAGTCACCACTGACTTTAGGAACAGAAGGAGCAGCAGAGAGGGGAGCCAGGTTAAGGCAAATGAATTGAATGCATAGTTGGTAAGGGTATAAAGACAGAGAAAAGACTTACTTTCCCTGAGGAAAGCTTGAATGAAATGGAAAGATAAAGGATACAGGGAACGATAGGGGAAAGTTACAGTTTCTCCCCCTTTCTTTGGGCAAGGAAGGGTATTGAGCACGTTTAGTTCAAGAAGAAGGAACTAGTTTAAAAAAAAAGTAAAAATGTAGATAGCAGAGAGGGAGAGAGTGAATTTTTTCAATTCATGAAATAAGAAAGTAAGAGCAGAGACCTTTTGGAGAAAACTGTTTCTCTCTCTAAATTTACAATTGTGTGCTATATATTTGTAGGAAGAAATCTGGAAGAATGTATATACCAAATACTAAAAGTCCTTTCCCCTGGGAGATGAAATTGTGTGTGATTTATGTTTTTCTTTTTATCCTTGGAGTACTTTTTGAAATAAGATTACATTTCTTTTATAATTAAAAAATAGGAAACAAAATGTGATTGCTAAAGAGACCCAGAAAATTGCCATTGAAAGACTCATTTAATAACTACTTTGCAAAAAAAAAGGAAAGAAAGAAAAAAATAAGACTGGCTCAGGGCTTACCTTGTAGGATGTTCCTGGAAATAAAGGTTGTGTTTATTTATTTGTTTTGTTTTTTAATGTAGAAATTTATGCTACAGTAATTGCTTGTATCCCTGGTGGCAAGTGTGGTAGCTGGTGGACTAAATGTTTTGTTTATTGCATTTAATATGCTCCTTTCCTCTCTACTCGCCTTATAATACTAAGCTTCTCAGATCTTTTGACAATATTTTGTTCCCGAGTCCCTTCTCTCCTTTAAAGATCCACAGTGCCAGCTCAGCAATAAACGCCACTGCCTGACAAAGAGCAAACAGGCAATCAGGAAGGCGGAGTTTCTCCCAAAAGGCCTGGAGGAAGAGCTTCTGAGTTTCCTCCTTTTTTAGGAAATCAGCCCAAACAGTCCTAGTAAAAGCTGTCCTAGTTAAAAGAACAATTTTCCAATTTCTAATTTTTCATGTATGGAGAAATCAACTTTCTGAAGGGAAAATATCATTTTTACAGAGAATCATCTGTAGAGGGGCTTGTAATACCTCTGGCATTTTTAAGAATGATGTTTTTCTTTTTAAGAGATAGGCACAAGATCTATTTCCCCTCTCCAACCTTTATGGTAAAAGAGAACAGCCACAGGGCTCACTCTTTTAGTTTGGGTCAGGCCTAGGCAATCAAACCCAGCTCTGAATGCACTTTTCTGGGTGAGAAAACAAACAAAAAATGTCACAGCATCTTAAACTATTTAAGTCATATGCGAAAATCTAAATATTTAGTAATTTTTCTATTTAGGTGCTAAATCTAATTGGCAAAGTAGATTATTCTGGTGACCTACTAGTTGGATCATAAGATGGAAGTGAGCCACAATATAGTGTTTTCTCCTGTCTCAACTACTTGAACACAATGCAATTTTTACTATAGCCTGGCAGTTCCTCCTTAATGCTGGCTTTTCTATCTTAAGGGTACGTCTTGGTCTGTAAAATAATAATCTGAAGAGTTTATAATGCTCCTTAAAAATGTTTTCTATTTTCCAAGATTTCAAAAAAGTAAGAATTCTCCAATGTAGATATCCATTAATATCACTCAATCTCAAGTCATGATACAGTGACATTTTTCTTAAATGCACAAATTCAGTTTTAGGCATGTACCTTATTACATATCTTTCTTAGCATTTTATCATGAAAAGTTTCAAACATACTGTTAAGAGAATTTTACAGAAAGTCCCTGTATATTTAACTATCTATCCTCTACCAGTAACCTTTTATTACGCTCACTTTTTTCATATTTATTGATCTATCTGCTGTAATATACTTTTAAAGTATAGCATACTTTATATTTCTATGTATTTTCTCCTCCAAGTTTTATTTTATTTTATCTACTTTTAAAAACTCAGAAAAGATTTCAATATAGTACTCAAAGTTCAGGATTTATTCCCCTCCAGCAAGTGGTTGCTTTTATTTGAAAAGAAAATGACTGAACTACATTTCTAGCAATAAGTACCAGTGATAGGTCCTATCCCTGGAAATAGGAGGATTTTGATCAAAGGGATTTTTATAGTTCGCAGTCAAAACCAAGTGATCAAACAACTCAACTTTTGGGGACAAATCCACAGTGCAATACAGGCAGTTCAAGTTGATTTTAATCACCATGTCCTCAATTTTACATCCTTTGATCACCAGTGTTGCCTGCGTCTATGAAAAACAGTAAACAAGCTCATTTTATCGGGAATCATTCGCCTCTGGTGCCCGCAAGGTAAGCAGCAAGCCTCAGGGCAGGGCTGGGACAGCTAGTGGCTTCTCAGAGGGTTACACATGCCTCAGGGAACAGCACTTGGGTGGCATTTTGAGATCAAGTAGGCAGAAAACAAAAATAAAACTTGAAATTTCAATTATGTCAGATTCAGCAATGTTCCACATTACTTTGAGGACAATGAGCAAATTCTTCTTAACTCCGCTCACCCTCAAAACCAGATTTAAAAAAATAAACAAACAAAAAAAGTTCCCTTTAAACAGAAAATTCTGAGTCCCAAATTTTCTTGCAACAGCAGGTTCTTGCGGCTACAGAAACCAACCTCTCCTTACCTTTAGACTTGCCCCAGAAGCTGTGCTGTAGCAGAGGAGGATGTCATGACTAATGTGTGGAAACTGTTTTCTGCCTGCTGCAGACACGATGGTTGGCAGGTTGTATATCTTAATCTGATAATCTCGTGGCATTATGTAGTGTTATTTCCAAAGCAAGATGGAACTAACAGGCACTGGCTCCCCTTTGGTGGTTTTATGAGCGGTCATCACCCACACAAGGGGAAGGAGCGGCTACTGGTATAAGACAGCAGAGAGTCCAAAGAACTGCCTGCTGCTTTTGGATCCCCAAATGGCAAGTGAACACACCCACCTCATAAAAAGCTTTCCCACTACCCATAAAAAAAGGTAAACCGTGCATTCTATATCTTTGCAGCTTGAGAAAAACAAGAAATAATCTGTTTAAAATGAAAACTTAATGCTTGATGTCCTGCTTCTGATCCTGGTTGACATGACTTCCTATTTTTATATACACGGGCCGTATTAGATGGGGGCATGGAACTTTGTTGTGACAGTCTCAGACACAGGCTACTCATCACTGGCTTTTCCAGTGGCTCCACTTCCTTCTCACTGGCAACTGGCACACCTGGCGTCCCACACCTGCCGCTGACTTCCTTTTTAACTGCCATGGACACCATGGTTTTATGACCTTATGAGATAAAACTGCAATCTGCTTAATAAAAAAGAAAGAAAAACACTAACTGCTCTGCAAGCATTTGGCATCCAACTATATTATTCCTCTATTTTCCTACCTTTTCTCTTTTTATTTTATTTATTTTATTTTTTTGAGACAGACTCTCACTGTCTCCCTGGCTGGCACTCCATGGCATCATAGCTCACAGCAACCTCAAAATCCTGGGCTTAAGCAATCCTCCTACCTTTTCTAAACCAGCACGTTTTTGACACTTTGACACGTGCTTGAGAAAAAATTTGTCTGTGAAATTTTGTTTCTGATAACAGTAACTCAAAGTTTGTGCTTCAGCCATTTCATGCAGAAGGCTGTTTACCTTTCAGCTACGTCTAAGTGGTTGACTTACAATCAGCATTTCTATTATGGCTCAAATAACTCCTGAGGGTTATTATCATTTTTTAGATTTCATATGGATAAATCTTCCGTGTTTCTGAGAGTAAAAACAGAACCCCTTACTCTCACTTCTAGGTCCCCTCCCAGGCCTTGATAACCGCAGGTATCCTAACTCAGCAACACAGTTCTTGTTATTTCTTCATTGGTCTCCCTATGGCTTATGTTCAGCCTTTCCTCCAATGGTTATAAATTCACAATGACAACATTATAGATAAGATGTGACAATTCCTAGAGGGTGGGACTGTCCAGGGCTCCCATCCATCTTCTTTATGAACAAAAGCTTCTGGGCAATCACTTGTTGAGGGAGCTCTTCTACACCATAGCATGTGTAAGATCTTGGGTCACAGGTACCTTGTTTATCTACTGGACATGTGACAATCCGTTAAAAAATTAAAACAGCAGAATCCACAGACACATAGCCAAATCCAAATCATATACACTATTTTATCTCAAATATCAACAACACACTTGACATAGAAAATACCACTGCTAATGAGATGGGGAAATATGATGGCTTATAGTAATAGGCAAAGTTTACATAATTTCACTTATGTAATATAAGGACGTCAACCAGTGGAGCTCAAATATTCTGTGAATCCTTGGCTCATGTCAAAAGGGGTCTTGATTTCTAGAAATTATGTATTTGAGTCATGAAGGCAAGATTGATTTGAGAAGATGCAAGGTAGAGTGTATCACAGTGTGAGATTCGAGTATCTGATGAGTTTGTATAGGCAAAATTACATTAGTTTACAAAGCTTGCTGCCTGTTGATCTGTGATCATCACTAGGGATGCTAGATTTAGTCAATATGTTTAGGTCACTAAAAAAGCAATAGGGAGTGGATTACTTCTGACATTTTGAGCAAATATGACATCTATTACTGGAGAAAATAAACACTAATGCATTTGAGTATGCATGTTTTGGGATTCTGTTGATTTCTGAAGGAAATTTCACATTCCTTAATCAGCTGATCAAGGAAAAAATGCTTTCAAAAACAAGCACACAAACAAAAACTCCTTTATTTGGTTATCAGGAATAACAAAGATAGGGGGAGCTTTCTGAATATGGCAATTTAATTTTTTTTTGGTGTGGTAAGCGTAGGTTAATTTTATTCTTATACTTCAAACATTTATGTATTTTAAACTTTACAATAAAAGTGTATGACCAAAATTTTATTTTTAATACATTCTACACATTGAAAACACTTGTTTTCTTTTCCCAAAGAGACATAAGTGTCACATATAAGTTGATAGTAAAACAGATTTTCCCACTTTTGGAATATTTATCACTTTTTTTTTTTTTTGAGACAGAGTCTTATTCTGTTGCCCTGGGTAGAGTGCTGTGGCGTCATAACTCACAGCAAGCTCAAACTCCTAGCCTCAAGCCATCCTCATGACAGCCTCTTGAGTAGCTTGGACTACAGACGCCCACCACAACTCAGGCTAGTTTTTCTATTTTTAATAGAGACAGGGTCTCACTCTTGCTCAGGTTGGTCTAGAATTCCTGAGCTCAGGTGATCCACCTGCTTCAGTCTCCCAGAGTGCTACGATTACAGGCATCAGCCACTGAGCCTGGCCCATTATGAGCTTCTTGAAGTCAGAGACGATGTCACTGATTCATTCTAGAAATATCTTTGATCATCTACTATGTAAGGGCTAAATTCTGGGTCTCTAGAGCATACAAGGTTGTTTTGGTCTCTGCCCTCAGAAATTTTGATGCCTACTGGGGAAGGGAGGAACTTAAGCAATTATAAATTTGTGGAGTGACTAGGACAGGGGGTAGGAATGGGAAAGAAGCAACAGCAGAATTTTGCCTATGCTCAAGGTCAGGGAAGGCCTCCTTGGGCAGGATGGGCAGCAGCTCCCAGGTGGGTGGAGGACATGGTGTATGTAGGGGTGTGTGTGTGGTATAGGCATGTGAGGAGTGATGCAGAGGGAAGACCCCACAGTGAGAGGTGGAGGGGCCTGCTAGAGTCTCAGGGGGCATAAGGTGGCTTCAGCAGAGGTTAGGGTTGAGTCAGGGATGCCTGATGAAGCTGGAGAGTTAGATCGAGACTTAAAAATCATGTTAGCAGTGGTTCTCATCCTTCCTAATGCCACAGTGTATTTTCATTGTTAAAAAGGGGTCTTGACCCACAGGTTGAGAACTGCTGTGTTAAAGGAGATGTGGAGCCACTGCAGAGTTTGAAGCCTGAGAGCAGCATGATCAGGTCTGTGCTCAGGAAGCCCACTCTGGCTAATGGGAGGGAACGCATTGGGGGAAAGAGGGCGGGAGGTAGGCAGAGAAATTCACTGCTGGGAGTGAATGCGGTGGTCAGTGTAGGACAACTGGAGCCTGGGAGGACACAGCTGACAGAGGCCACTGACCACATGCCAATTTTATAACAGCATGCTTATTTCATCATTTGTGTATCAGATTATTTTTTAAAATTAGTAGTGAATGGGCCTACATTAGCCACATCCTAGGCATTCATTTAACTTAGTAATATGTGAAATTATTTTAGAAAAAATTCAGGAGAGAGAGAGAGATGCTTTGACAAACAAGAAAAAAAATTGTACTTAGTGGAAAGATACATATTTTTGCATTTTGTAAAGCCCTAAGCAATATCTAAACTTTTATTGTTCTTCTTGCTATTTGACAAAACAAAGGCAATCTGTTTAAAAAGATATGATGTTAAATTGTTCAGTGCTATAGAGCATCTAAAAGAATCTGAAAGGATTTATTATGCTTTTTGGACCCCAACAACAAGAATCTTTATGCAAATCTAAGAACTGAACTATCCAGGGAATATAAAATACTGAAAAGAAATGTGTTCACTTAAGTATATTTGGGATATCATCAACCTAATGTGTTTATAAAGGAATGCAGATGGCACACTTAGAGTTGGGTTGAAATGTCCCTGTTGCTTCCACTGTATTTCACTTGCTTTTAATGTGTCAGAGGATAAAAGTTTATAATGTGGGAAAACTTGAGCAAGTAAGGTAGAGTACAGGAGATTTGGCCATAACATTTATCTTCTTACTCAATTTTTCCTAGAGGATTCCTTCTTTTTAGTGAGACACTTTTGATATTAATATTTAATAATAATTACATGTAACATCCAAAAATCAAAGGATTTCAGCTGCAGGTAAACACACCTCAGAGCTACAGCATGAATTTCTTCTATGAGATCAGAGTCCCCTTGAGTAGAGATGACTACTGTCTTCTTCCATCTGCAATTCTAATTTTTGCATTTTCCTTTTTTTTTCTTTTTTCCTCTTTAAAAATTAAGCCCCAGATCTCAGATGCTTCCGTGAGGAAGGCTGTCACAAATTTTTAGCAAGACAGTGATAAAGACTTCTTGGACAACATAGAGGAGAGAAATTGTGGTGAGGAAGAGGTGAAGCTCACACCACTTGAGAGGACTCCAAGTGTTCCTTTAAGGACTTCGGCAATCTCCGACGGATTCTCCAGAATGAATAATATATTGATACTCATCTTCTTTAAATGCATCTTTAGCAGCAGATACAGACTTTAACAAAAAGTCTTTAAAAACTGCACTCTCTTAAAATTGTCCTGGGTGGGTGAGTGTGGGGATTTTAAGGAGAGATGAAGAAGGGTTTAATAAAAAATAAACTGCCATGAATGGCACCATGTCCCAAATGGGAAAAATGCTTTAGAAAATGATAAAAGTAGCATCTTCTCTTTAAAAGACATGCTGAAAAATTTTTAAGTACAGAAATGTTCCTATCACATTGTAGGTGTTAGTAAATATTTTTGAATAAACAATTTGCTTTTTAACAAAAAGGAAGGTAATATTCCCATTACTCCTAACCCTTTTTCTTTTTTTTTGAGACAGAGTCTCACTATGTCCCCCTGGGTTGAGTGCCGTGGAGTCAGAGCTCACAGCAACCTCAAACTCTTGGGCTTAAGCGATTCTCTTGCCTTGGTCTCCCAATATAGGTGCTTGCCACAATGCCTGGCTATTTTTTTGTTGTAGCTGTCATTGCTGTTTAGCGGGCCTAGGCCAGGTTTGAACCTGCCAGCTCTGGTGTTAGGTGGCCAGCGCCCTAACCACCAAGCTATGGGCTCCGAGCCTACTCCTACCCCTTTTAATGTTCCTTGTTGAGCCATTACAAAAAAAAAAAAAAGTTGGATGTAGGTACTTTCAAACTACATTTATACACAGACATTTGCATTTATGTATAAATACAGATTTATACATAAACATATTAATATATACTTATGTATGATTATAATGTAAATGAGATTGTAGTAAAAATGCTAAACTACTTTTTATTAACAGTATATTATGAATACCTTTTCATGTTAATACACATCCACATCTACCTTATATATCCCAATCTACCACATGAACAATTTTTGTTAAGAAAGTTAAAAGAAAATCCTGGAAACCATCAGAATAAAGAAGCCACTTAAGATTTAAGAGACCAAAATACCTAAGTTTTTTCTGAAGAACCCTGGTGGCTCCCTAGAAACTTCAGGGGATGTGTGAGGTGCAAACTGTTTCTGTCATGGTACTCAGACATTATTTGTCCTTTTGCTGTGTGGAAGTTTATGATGGTATAAAAGCAATCTTCTTAACTCCCTGGCAGGATTGAAGGTGGTGGCACCAAACTGTGCTAACTTATCCACACACACACACACACACACACACACACACACACACGCACACACACATGCACACACACACGCACACACATATATATCCTGCCTTGAAAGAATGGCTGACAAGCTATGATTATCAGAACTTGGGAATCTGGCTTTGTTTTCCCCTAAAAATTAATAAGTAACTGCAGAAAACCACCAATAATATTTGTTGCCAAAACTCAAGCTTTCAATTAGTTTGAAAATTAGAGTTTTTGAAAACTCTCAAAAATTAGAGTTTTTGAAACTTAAATCTGCCATGTGAGTTTGATAGCTTCCTAACAGTGAAAGGCATTTCTGATAGTATCAGTGGTACTATTTATGGAGAATTTCTTGAATACTGTATAATAAAGTATGGCAACATTGGAAGAAATGAACCAATGAACTTCAGTGAATCAATATTTCAAAATTTCAAATATCCCATACCAGGCTTGTTGCAAATGTCACTCATGGGCTAAAGATCCATTCAAAGCATAAGGCAGACCAATGGATTTTAATGCAAATATTACAAAAGTTCATAAATATGGGTTTAGCTTTCACATTATTACTAAACCTTAAGAAATGGAATTTGTCGGGTGGTGCCTGTGGCTCAGTGAGTAGGGTGCTGGCCCCATATACCCAGGGTGGTGGGTTTGAACCTGGCTCCGACCAAACTGCAACAAAAAAATAGCTGGGTGTTGTGGCAGGCACCTATAGTCCCAGCTACTCGGGAGATTGAGGCAAGAGAATCGCCTAAGCCCAAGAGCTGGAGGTTGCTGTGAGCTGTGATGCCACAGCGCTCTACTGAGGGCAACAAAGTAAAACTGTCTCTAAAAAAAACAAAAAACAAAAAACAAACTAATTTGTCAAGCTTTGTCTTCAAAGATTATCTACAATAATCTCAAATGGCTATTAAAATACCCTCTCTCAACTGCATATTTGTGCCAAGATTTTTTTCTTCCTATATTTCAGTGAGAAAAGCATACTATGCAGAAGCAGATATGAAAATTTGATTTACTTCTCTTAAACTTTTCTGTCAAAGAGATTTGCAAAAATGTATGACAGGGTCATACTTTTAATTTTTTTTATTCTTTTTGGGAAGTGAATTTCTTTTTTATAAAAGATTTTAATTTGTCAGCATGTAATGAGTTTATTATTGCTGTTGTTTAATGTTTTAATAAGTAAAAATTAAGACTTTTGTTAGTTTTCTTTTCTAACACAGTAACTGCCAATAGGTATAATTCACATAAACAGAGCACTCTGAGGTCGTCAATGTTTTTTAAGAGTATAAGAGGCACTGAGACAAATGTCTGAAACCACTGCGATTCTAGAAAGAGTACAGACATTTTTCAAGGTGGCAGAGCAATTTGCCTTTAGAAAAGTAGTTTTCCTTTTTCTTTTTTCTAATAATGTTATGCAAAGTCAGTTTATCTCTTTTAGATTCTGGTAAAAAATTCCATAATAGATCATGCCACAAATTACCTAATTAGCCTTATGATAAATAACTCTGTGTGTTGCTCAGCATTTATCTGAATATATTTAATGACTACAGCTTTTGAGTTTACAAATACTCATATTTGGGTTATATCCTTTAATTTTCACAGGCAATTCCATGAAGGTAGGTATTATTCTCTTCATTTATAGCTGAGGAAATGGATTCTCAGAGAGGAAAAGTGCTCTGTCCATCTAGATGGTGCTAGAACACAGACCCAACTTCTGCTGACCTTGTGTTCCTATGCTCTTTTTTTAAATCTTTGGGTGGAAGAAAATAGCCTTTCAGTTATCATCGTCATGAACTATGCGTGGGCTGGGTATTGAGATACCTTCTGTATTTGGGCACAACTCCTAACTTCTATTCTCCCAGCCATTCCTCTGTCTTATGAGGACTGCAGGAAATAATATATTCCAAGACATGCAGAATAGCATTTAGTATATAGTTGTCTTTTTTTATTATTGTTTATCCTATTTGGTATAAAAAGGTAACCCTGAGTGCGGCTAGCGTAGTTTTGGTTCCATCCATCAGTTAGGTCAATATGAAAGGTCAAGTCTCGGTCAATAATACAGAAATAGATGAATGATGTATGAAAAAGCTCGAGAACAACTGTGGGGCTAAGCAATAATAGAAATGCAGCCTTTTCCAGGCTGGAAGCCCAAGGTCATTCTATATAAGCTGTTGACCTACACCTCAGCTCTGGGTTCAGATTTAGAGGTGATCAGATAGGTCAATACATAACCCTTCTGCTTGCCAGGACTGGTCCAAACCAGCTTTAAGTGGCTGCTAACTATCACTGGTGTCTTCTCTACCTCACCTGAGGCTGCTGTAGCCACTTAAAAAGCCTTGAGAATCCAGGTAAGGCCATCCCACATTAGCTTAAAACTCTCTTTCCCCTGTAGTTTCCTAGTTTAAGTCCCACTGACCTCACACTTGGAGCTTCTCTCTGCCAAGCCCCTTCAGAATGACACGCTAATTGGAAGGCTCCTTGGATCTAGATCAGCACCTCTCTGGAGCCCTTTTCTGCCTCGTGTCAGTCCTGCTTTGGTTGCACCCTCCCAACCTAGGCTTCTGGGCCTACTCATGGAAGGGAGAGGATTCAGCACTAGGGCTGAACAGAGGCCCACAGTGAGACAAGCCAATGAATAATATCCATTTGTTTATATTTCCCTGGTTTCCAAATGAGAAAATGGAAAGTCTTAAAGATTTGGTAATTTTTCCTGGGTCATATTCAAGGTCCCATAACCTATAAGTGGCAGAGCAAAATTAGAACTTAAGATTTTCTGTCCCCAAAGTTTAGACACTTTTTAGCTCAGTCGCCTGCCTCCAGCACATTTCCATTTGTTTGAAAGTTGGGAAAACATAATATAAAAATGCATGTTTGATTAAGTATAAAGAGAAAAAAATATCAGAAAAAGTCGACAATTCTTTATTACTTCTTTTTTTTTTTTTTTAATTTTATATCTTTATTACACATTTTTCTAAGACTTTATTTTAAAAAAACATCATTCAAGATTGTAATTTGCATGGCAATAAACAATGGTTTCATACATTCTAAGTTTTTTTAAAATTTATCTATAGCAATTTAAAATACTACAAGTCTTCTTTTCAATTTGCAACACTTGACTTAAAAGTTTAAGTTCATTTAATGCATTCACTAAATCCGTCAGTTTCTCTTGCAAGAAAGATGTTTCAAAATTGTTACTTTCGAGATTTTATATTAAGCGTGGGTTTGTATTATTTTTAATTGGTTAGCACAATTTTACTCACTTTACTTAATAGTTAGAACTAGAACTCCCAGCTTCTCTGAATGGCTTTCCACTCGGAATATAATAATGAATATCTAAATGGATTTGGGTCTACCCCCATTTAACATTACCAAACCTGTTTCCAAGTATTCTTAGAAAATATGAATTTTAAACATATACATAATATTCTATCACATGATGCACTGTCACCTCTTTAACCATTTCCCAATTGTTCATTTATATAATTTGCAATTTTTGATATCAAAAACAATATTGTAATGAACACCTGCATTCAGCAGTTCTTTTTTTTTTTTTTTTTTTTTAAGAGACAGAGTCTCACTTTATTGCCCTCAGTAGAGTGCTATGGCATCACAGCTCACAACAACCTCCAACTCCTGGGCTTGGGCGATTCTTTTGCCTCAGCCTCCAGAGTAGCTGGGACTATAGGTGCCCACCACAATACCCGGGTATTTTTTGTTGCAGTTTGGCTGCAGCCAGGTTAGAACCTGCCACTCTTGGTATATGGGACCAGCACCCTACCCACTGAGCCACAGGTGCCGCCCTCATTCAGCAGTTTTATCCAAGACTCTTTCTCCCCCACCCCCTTTTTTTTTTTGACATAAGAGTCTCACTATGTTGCCCTCAGTAGAGTTCTGTAAAGTTATAGCTCACAGCAACCTCAAACTCTTGAGCTCAAGCAATTCTCTTGCCTCAGCCTCCCAAGTAGCTGGGACTAGAAGTGCCTACCATAACACCTGGCTATTTTTGTTGCAGTTGTCATTGTTGTTCAGCAGGCCCAACGCAGGGCTCGAAGCTGCCAGCCTTGGTGTTATGTGGCCAGTGCCCTACTCCCTGAGCCTTGGGTGCTGAGCCACAAGACCATTTCTTTAGGATAATGTCAAAGAAGTGGCTTCCTGGGTCATACAGTGCACATGGTTTTAAGGCTTTTAATATACTTTACCAAAGAATTTCCAGAACAGCTTGAACAACCACTAATAGTACATTATTATGCCTATAAAATGGACTTAGTAACAAGGAAGCAAATTCAACCACAAATCTGTTAGATTTTCACCCATCTCAAAATTATCACACCAAAGAAGCAAGGAGACATATTACTGGTGAGGAAGCCAAATTAAAAAAAAAAATCACTCAGCTTTAGATCAGTAAAATAATCAACAAAAATGCTTCCCACAGAAGGTCTACAGGGTTTTTCCAAAAATAAAAACTTAAAAAGAGAGAAAGATAAAAGTCAGTACCAAATGACCAAAATTTTTTATTTCACTAAATTCTATCTCATGCAGAAGCATGACAGTCTCCCCTCTTTATTAGACTTTGGCAATAAAAAAACAAGCAGCCTTGTACAGAACAGTGAAAATGCCAAGATGAGGGTAGTTTACAGTTTTACTGTAGGATAAATATATATATGTGTATATATATATATTTCTTTTTTTTAAAAAAAGGCCATTCCCCCTTTGGCCATATCAACTTTCAGTTCAGGTCATTAAATACAGACACATTTTCAAAATCATTTCTTTACTTCTCCAAGATCTTCAATACTGTCATCGTCTACCTATAAAACACAAATAATTACATTTCATGAGTGTGGCAAATAAGAAAAAATAGAATAATCTGCTTTAAAAACTTATTTCTATGGATGTATGAGTTACATGTACTTACCTCTGGCCACTTTTCCTGAATGACATCAATTATGTCATCTGTAAAGTCTCCCTGAATGATAATTTCATCCTCCCCTGTTACTGAGGCACCACAGGAGAACTTTTGAGCAAAAAATCTTTGTGCTTCTTTAAGATCAATTTC